>JBBGZY010000301.1:10232500-10335971 GCA_037952925.1 Lithobates clamitans
GAGTCCGTGTTTAACCTGGCCAAACGGGAGCCAAGTGGTACTGTAAAAGCTTCAATAAAGCTTGCTGAAAGCTCTGCAAATGCTTGATCAAAGCTTGTTGTTCACACCGCTATTATTCAAGCGGATGGCTGTGTAAAACTGACCGAAGTCCTTGGAGCGATTTGTGGAGCGATTTGACAGATCAAATCGCATGACAAGTCGCAGCCTATTGCAGGCGATGGCCCCGTTCCAATCTGTGCGGCGCCGCACCGATTTGCAAACCTGGTTCCTGCATTACTTTTGGCGATGCCGGGTGCGACTTCAATAGACATCTGTGCATTTAGCTGCACAGATGTCTTTTCATGTCGCACTGAAACGTGGCTTTGAAATTGTGCGATTTCAGATGAAGTCGCACAACGATTTCAAAGCCGCATTCAACGTGAACGAGGGGGCTTAGGGAGATTGCCTCCTCTCTTTGTTGAAGCTTTTAAAGAACCATTCAGCTCCAGTTGGTAAATGGTGAACACAGATCCGAATGGAAGAGTTGATGGTCACTTTAAGCAAAGCTGCTAGCAGGCTTCTTACATTTTTCACAAAAAAAAAAAATGTTGAAGCCTGCTAGCAGCTTTGCTTAAAGTGACGATCAACACTTCCATTCGGATCTGTGTTCAGCATTTACAAACTGGAGCAAAACTGGTATACTTTAAAAGCTTCAATAATGCTTGCTGAAAGCCCTGCAGCAAATGCTTTGTCAAAGCTTTTTATACAAACTCAAGCCGTGTGAAACAGACCTAAAAGCAATGATATAGTATAGTGTGAGTGTTACCAAACAAGCACCAACAAATACAGGCTTTATAATCTAAGTCAGAAACAAAGCAAGGAAAGGGGGGGGGGGGGGACACCAATGAATATAGCATTAAAGTTGAAAATAATTCACATTTTAGGCGTTTATTAGTTTACTTGGCCATTTAGTAGATTCATGGAGGGAAAAAAAAATTCTCAATTTAACTACAGCAGAATACATGTAACAAAACTGATGTTTGTTTTCTAGATAAAGCAATACTCTACTTCCTGACCACAAGTTCCGCATTAAGACTAACTACTACTGAACATATCTCGGTGGTAAAAGGGCACAGCCCAACAGAAATGTATAAGTGTTGCAAACAAAGACTTTATAAGATTGAATAACTAAAAGGAAAAGAGGCGATTTGTAAAAAGTGTTCTCCATTTTGCAACGTTAAAGGAAAATCTGTTCACTCTGAATACACGATCGTGTGTGCGGACAATGAGAGCACAGGGTATCTGCCTAGTGTTGGTTGGTTGATGAAGCTTTACTAAGTTCATTGTACATTAAACCTACCCCCCCCCCCCCCCCCCTGCAAATGCAGTGTATAAATACCATGCTTGTCCCTCATTTTGGTTTGATCTATAGAGTTGTATATAAAATGCACTATCTATCTTTCAAAAAGTGCTAAACCTTTCATCTTATTTCTGAATTGCTGCATTTGTAAATTTCAAAAGCCAATGTAAAGGAAAAGTCGTGGAAAAAAAAAAAAAAACAGGCACTGGTGGGTTTTAAATCATTTTTTGTACAATTCCCCTTTAAGGGGGCGTGTCAGGGGTGTGTCCTATGCCTACATATTTTTGCTAATAGGTGTCCCTCGTTCCCATCTCAAAAAGTTAGGAGGTATGTAAAATACATATATATACTACACACTGACACTCAATTGTGACTTGCATCTAGACACATCAAAATGATTGGAGGCTACATTAACCAAAAACATTGCTTTGAAGCGGAGTTCTGCCGAAAAAAATAAAATAAATTTAAAGTCAGCAGCTAAAAATACTGCCGCTGCTGACTTTTAATATTAGGACACTTACCTGTCCATGGGTCCCCCGATGTCCTCACCCGAAGCCGGCCCGTCCCTCGGCTCCCTGGTGCAGGCGCCGGCATCTTCGGTAAGGGAATCAAGAAGTGAAGCCTGGTGGATTTCACAGCCTGGCTCCTACTGTGCATGCGTGAGTCCTGACTGGCCCTGCTGTCTTCTGGGACGTGTGCGTCTTCCAGAAGACAGCGGGGGGGGGGGAGGGGCCAGACATGGCGTAGACCACTGCGTATACTGCGGCGATCTATCACCAGAAGTGGGAGCAAATACCTGTATTATACAGGTATCTGATCCCCCCCTCCCCCCTGAAAGATGCCAAATGTGACACCGGGAGAGGGGGGACCAGAATAGTGGAAGTTCGATTTTTGGGTGGGTCTCCGCTTTAAAGCGATAGTAAAGACCGCTGTGCGATTTTTACCTACAGGTAAGCCTGTACTAAAGCTGACCTGTAGGTAAAAATGAATATCTCCTAAACCAGGAACCATTCAGAAAACACCCTGAATGCAGCTGGTGATGGCACCTGCGCATGCGCTCTGAAGGTCCAGCATACTGTGCATGTGCGGGAGTGACGTCATCACGGCTCCAGCCACTCACAGTCAGAGTCTGTGAACCCGGAGGGAAAATGGAAGCCCTATCAGCAGTGACAGCACGCCGCTGGAGGGCTTCATTTTAAAAGAAGTATTTCATAATGTGCTAGCATGCGAGGCATACTAGCACATTATGTTGTTATTTTGCAGGGCAAAGGTTTTTTTTTTTTGTTTGTTTTTTTGCTGCGGTTTACTACCGCTTTAAAGTAGAACTGAAAGAACCCCCCCCCCCCCCCCACTTTGGATAGTGTAAAGAAGGGTTTTTGTCATCGTTGTCCCTGTGGGGAAATTTCCCTTCACTTCCTGTCCCATAGCCACACCAGGAAGTGAGGATATCCTGAGTTGTCCAACACAATATTTGAGACTCTTGCCCTTTCACTCTTGGTGATAATGGTAAACAGGACAAATAAGAGAGATGGTAAATTTCACTAACAGGGACACAGGCAGAAATAAAAACCTGACAGGTGTTCTAATCCCTCTCCACTGTATCCAAAAAATAAATAAAAAGATGCTGTCAGGCATAATTCAGGTGTGCGGCTGGGAGGCAGTAAAACCAGGAGGTTGGGCTGCTGTTTTATCGCCCCCCTTGATTACCCGCCTGACTGCCGATGTGTTGTACACACAATGCAGCAACAATGAAACAGCATGTCTCTTCTGCCAGGCATTGCTGCCGTGACTAATGCAGGTCTGTGGGTCCGCACCACAACTGTTTATAATGCTATTGCAGTGCTTTAGTGCCCCATTTATAAGGTTAAATCAGACGGTGATGCTGCAACACCTCCTCACAGCCTGACAAATGCCCTCTGAAAAAGCGATCCACCGCAGACTGCTTTTTAGAAGGGCACTGCATGTGTGAAGAACTTACTGTATACTTTAAAGTGATTGTAAAGTCGTTTTTGTTTTTTTTATTAAAAATAACAAACCTGTTGTAACTTACCTGCACTGTGTAGTGAATTTGCACAGAGCAGCCCGGATCCTCCTCTTCGGCTCTCCTGGCCCCTCCCACCTGTTGGGTGCCCCGCAGCAAGCAGCTATGCTATGGGGGCACCCGAGTCACATCTCCCTGTGTCCATTCAGACAAGGAGCTGCGGCCCGGGCCCATCCTCTTTCTATTCTCATTGGCTGACTGACTTTGATTGATAAAGAGGAGGGGAGTCCCGGACGGCTGAGACATTCCTACAACATCGCTGGAGCTAGTGGGACCTCAGGTATTAGGGGGGGCTGCTGCTCACAGAAGGCTTTTTATCTTAATGATTAGAATGCATTAAGATAAAGAACCTTCTGCCTTTACGACCACTTTAAGACCCCTTTCACACCGAGGGCGTTTTGCAGGCGCTATAGCGTTAAAAATAGCGCCTGCAATCCGCCCTCAAACAGCTGCAGCATTGTCTCCAGTGTGAAAGCCCGAGGGCTTTCACACCGGAGCGCTGCGCTGGCAGGACGTCAGGAAAAGTCCTGCCAGCAGCTTCTTTGGAGCGGTGAAGGAGCGATGTGTTTACCGCTCCTCCACCGCTGCTCCCCATTGAAGTCAATGGGGCAGCGCTGGGATACCGCCGGCAAAACGCCGCTATTGCGGCGCATTGCGGGCGGTTTTAACCCTTTCTCGGCCGATAGCGGAGGGGGGGTAAAAGCGCCCCGCTAGCGCCCAAAATGCGCCGCAAATCTGACGGTAAAACGCCGCTAGAAATAGCGGCGTTTTACTGTTGGATTTGCTGCGTTTTACCGCCGACGCTATAGCCGGCTTGGTGTGAAAGGGGTCTAAGTCTTTAATAGACTTTACAAATGTCCCCATTGGTGAGCAGATTCTTGGACCTTGAAAGAGACAAACCTAACATAATGGGTGCTCAATTTTAAGTGTCATTTGTCATTAAAGTGGAACTTCACTCTCCCAAATCAACATTGATTATTTTTAATCCTCGTACTGCTAGCATTAGTAAATAGATAGGAACGTAAATCATATTTACTTGTTTCAAACTTTTTTTTTTTTTACGTTTCTTCAGTTACTTCCTGGTTTCTTGCCTAGACAAATGATGGCATAGGTCCCAGGAGTCTTCAGGAGGGGAGGAGAGGAGAGGAGAGGAGGAGGGGTTTTCTCAGCTAAGCACACTCTCCTGCATGCACGCTTGAGCTAAGGGTAGAGGGATTCCATGAAGTAAATGCTACATGAATCACTTGCCCTTACTCAAGATGGCCACAGCCTAGGGGAATGCTTTGCAAAGTGATTTCTCAAAAAAATAAAGCATAGAGACATGGATGGATGGGGGAGTTTGTTTTAAATAGTAGAAATGAATTAAATAGCATTTTCGGTTTGTGGTGCTCAGATGCGGTGAAGATCCGCTTTAAGGCTCACCCACACATGTCACATTCTCCCCGTACAAACCAATCTCTGTACAATCAATTTTAGATCTACCAAACCTTTGTAATATACGGAATTACTTATCCAACCAATTTCTATACACTCAGACAGGATCCTTGCAATATATACTTGTTGCTAGATCTAGCAGAGATCACATTGCAATGTGTGTGGTGAGCTTTACAAACAGTATATGTTTAATGTATGCATTATTTAAACTACGAAAGAACCCTTTTTGCAAAAAAAATGTCTAGATAAAATCTACCTATTGACTTCAATAAAGACTGGCTCTGTGAATTCTCCTTCACTAAAGTAAAACACAAACCCAGCCATACACTAGGTGGCGCTCCCGACAGCCTTTCTGGCATCAAACCTCCAAAGAACCTCGAAGTGACTACACTAAAAACTTTTACTTTTGTGTACAATAAATTTACGTGATGGGCACCAAATATTTTTATTTGCCTCCAAGGGTTTAATAAATTTTAACAGACACCGTTCTCTTGCTTTTTTCCTTCAGCTATATTAAAGTAAAGAGCACATCTATCACACAATATCAGGTGATGGGAGGCACGGACCTTTGTTTTAATAATGAAGTCCCCAGGCAGGAAGTGAGGGAAAGTTCTGACTGGATAGGAACTTTATTCTGGAAAATGGTAACCTCAGCTAGTTAAAGTGAACCTTTATTTTTCTCTTGCAGGGCAAAGCAGTAGGTTCATTTTAATAGCAGAACTGTCAAGTCACCCAGAAAACTTAAGAGGCTTCAGGGTGGTCTCCTAGAAGCCCGAGATCTCACGAGCGGGGGATGGGGGGGGGGCTCTGATTCCTGGTGTATTGAATTCTATTGTAACTGTACTGTCTGCCCTCATATTGTAAAGCACTGCGCAAATTGTTGGCACTATATAAATCCTGTATAATAATAATAATCAGATCTCTTGCAATCTCCCAATATCCTGTTGAACACCCAAGCCTTTATTCCTGTTTAGAGTGTTCCTTAAACTTATCAGTGCACCAAAGCCTGCATGTCTCTAGAGGTTTCCAATTCCCAGCGCAATACGTTCAGCAAACCTATCCGCTACGGATGAAGAGAAGTGCAAGAGTATAAGTAGGGGATGCAGAGGTATAAGAGGAGGTTCAGAGGTACAAAAGAGGGCACAAAGGTGAGTGAGTGTGTGTGTGTGTGGGGGGGGGGGGCACATAGGTGAGCAATGGTAGAAATGGGGCACAGAGGCAAGAGGTGGTTGAAGAGAAGCCAAAGATGAAAGCACTTCTTAAAGAGGGGGCACAAAGGTGAGGGGTGTTGGAAGCGGGGGCACAGAGGCGAGAAGAAGCAGAAGAGGGGTCACAGAAGCAAGAAGTATCGGAAGAAGGGTCACAGAGGCGAGAGGTGGGGGAAGAGGGAGCACAGAGGCAAGAGATGATTGAAGGAGGGACACAGAGGTGAGCGGTGATTGAGGCCAGAGGTGGGGGAAGAGGGGGCACAGAGGCCAGAGGTGGGGGAAGAGGGGGCACAGAGGCCAGAGGTGGGGGAAGAGGGGACACAGAGACGAGAGGTGGGGGAAGAGGGGGCACAGAGGCGAGAGGTGGGGGAAGAGGGGACACAGAGACGAGAGGTGGGGGAAGAGGGGGCACAGAGGCGAGAGGTGGGGGAAGAGGGGGCACAGAGACAAGTCTTGTTTGAAGGAGGGACACAGAGGTGAGCGGTGGTTGAAGATGGGGCACAGAGGTGAGTGTGGGGGGGGGGCGGCACATAGGTGAGCAGTGGTAGAAAAGGGAGCACAGAGGCAAGAGGTGGTTGAAGAGAAGCCAAAGAAGAAATAACTGCTTGAAGAGGGGGCACAAAGATGAGTGGTGTTGGAAGAGGGGTTGTTGGAAGAGGGCTTCAAGAGGGGGCACAGAGGCGAGAAGTGGCGGAAGAGGGGTCACAAAGGCAAGAGGTGGCGGAAGAGGGGGCACAGAGGCAAGAAGTGGCGGAAGAGGGGGCACAGAGGCAAGAAGTGGCGGAAGAGGGGGCACAGAGGCAAGAAGTGCCGGAAGAGGGGGCACAGAGGCAAGAAGTGGCGGAAGAGGGGGCACAGAGGCAAGAGGTGGCGGAAGAGGGGGCACAGAGGCAAGAGGTGGCGGAAGAGGGGGCACAGAGGCAAGAGGTGGCGGAAGAGGGGGCACAGAGGCAAGAGGTGGCGGAAGAGGGGGCACAGAGGCAAGAGGTGGCGGAAGAGCGGGCACAGAGGCAAGAGGTGGCGGAAGAGGGGGCACAGAGGCAAGTGTTGGTTGAAGAGGGGACACAGAGGCAAGTGTTGGTTGAAGAGGGGACACAGAGGCGAGCGTTGGTTGAAGAGGGGACACAGAGGTGAGCGGTGGTTGAAGAGGGGGCACAGAGGTGAGCGGTGGTTGAAGAGGGGGCACAGAGGTGAGCGGTGGTTGAAGAGGGAGCACAGAGGTGAGCGGTGGTTGAAGAGGGGGCACAGAGGTGAGCGGTAGTTGAAAAGGGGGCACAGAGGTGAGCAGTGGTTGAAGAGGGGGCACAGAGGTGAGCGGTGGTTGAAGAGGGGGCACAGAGGTGAGCGGTGGTTGAAGAGGGGGCACAGAGGTGAGCAGTGGTTGAAGAGGGGGCACAGAGGTGAGCGGTGGTTGAAAAGGGGGCACAAAGGTGAGCGGTGGTTGAAGAGGGGGCACAGAGGTGAGCGGTGGTTGAAAAGGGGGCACAAAGGTGAGCGGTGGTTGAAAAGGGGGCACAAAGGTGAGCGATGGTTGAAGAGGGGGCACAGAGGTGAGCGGTGGTTGAAGAGGGGGCACAGAGGTGAGCGGTGGTTGAAAAGGGGGCACAAAGGTGAGCGGTGGTTGAAGAGGGGGCACAGAGGTGAGCGGTGGTTGAAGAGGGGGCACAGAGGTGAGAGGTGGTTGAAGAGGGGGACAGAGGTGAGCGGTGATTGAAGAGGGGGCACACAGAGGTGAGCGGTAGTTGAAGAGGGGGCACACAGAGGTGAGCGGTAGTTGAAGAGGGGGCACACAGAGGTGAGCGGTAGTTGAAGAGGGGGCACACAGAGGTGAGCGGTAGTTGAAGAGGGGGCACAGAGGTGAGCGGTGGTTGAAGAGGGGGACAGAGGTGAGCAGAGGCAGTAGAGGGGAAGCAAAGTGAGCAGTGTTAGGAAAGAGGAAGCAAAGGTAAGTGGTGGCAAGAGAGGGCGCACAGACATGAGCAGTAGAAGAAAACTGATGGCAGAGGTGAGCAGTGGTAGAAGAGGGGGACAATGTTCTTGTTCAATAGTCTGTGTGCAGCAAAGCATATTTGTGTGGGTACAAGTACTGTGGCATTTAAATTAGCCACACACACTTTTCACTGTAGCTTGCATTGTGTGCCGCTACTTAATCACCCTAATTGTCTTCCTGGGTTGATTTCTCTGTAACCCTACCAGACGTACATACTTACCTTTCTTTCTCTTCCTCAGTGGGAGACCTAGCTCTGGGTTATATCTTTGAGCTTACACAGGGCTGAGGACACACTCCCCACACCCAGGTGACATGACATCACATGTGCTCTCTATTGCAAAGCAAAAGTGCTACCGCATTGGGGGGAGTAGAGGACAAAAAGTTGCAGCATTCCAAGGACTATCCTAACAGCAATCATTTTTTGTCAGAGATCTCACTATTCGGTATATTACCAACAGTTGGAAAGTAAAAGTCATCAGTCCCAGAGCCACTGCAAATGATGTCAGTAGATTCTGGTCTCAGAAACTGCTACTAAAGTCAGTCCACGTGAAGATATGCATTGGCCAAAGCTTAGAAATTATTTCTATAGCTCCACACAATTTCATCATTCATGGTTCCCTAAGAAACTTACCTGAGAGCTAGAATGACCCTCAATATGTCTGCACAGGTCTTTTATGAGGGTTTCCATTCTGATATGTGTCTGAGAGTCCGCTTCCCTGGTCAGAATGTAAACATTTAATTCCAAATGGTGTTCCAGCCAGCAGTCTCTGAAACGTTCAACATGGGAAAGGTCACTCAGGCAATGTGTTCCTTTGGAGGCGTTTCTGCAAAACAAAAGAAGGCAAGCTACATTTAACACATTTCTGAGAGATACCGATCACAATATTTTCTTATAATAAATTTGCTCATTGCTGTCCCACTGGAAAATATATCGGCACAAAAAAAACAAAAACCTCCATGTGATATCACTATAAACTGCGACTATTTATTCCTATTTACCAACCAATCGGGTCCGAAAAACTCTTTTGGCCACACGCCTCCTTTGGGTCACAGGAGTGCCTGTGACCCAGATTCAGCTGACCCCAGGCTAAAGTCCACTGTTGGCGGACGTCACAGAGCTGGTCCAGGCTCTGCAAGGGTCCTGACAATAATGTCTGGATCCACCCAGAAGTCCAACCAGCAGCTATCTCAACCTCTCAGCACACTACTGAGAGCGTAAGCCAGCCTCTCCCGCCCCCTCTCCACAGCCCGGCGCTCCAGTGAGTTCTGAAGGGGCAGAGCAGATAGCCGGCGATGGACAGAAAAAAAAAGGTTTCCGCATGTAATGTGAATGCGCCCTAAGACAGATACATTTTATGAAAACAAAGACGACTAGCATTAAAGTAGAATGAATGGCGGCCATAGACGGCTCAGTAAATGATTAATTTATTTTCCGATCAACCTATTCCAATAGGAATGATCAACAAATAGTCAACAATCCATTTGATAATTATGCCACATACTCAGGGAATTGAATAACATACGATTGTAAGTTATTGGTCACATCTCCACCAAATAATTTTACAACTCGATCGAGCAAAATATGATTAAATTTAAAGTATTTAAGTTCAGTTCTGCTGATGCAAAATAGTCAATACATTTCCATCCTGCTCAAATCATTCGTAGATGGGTCAAATCTCGGCCAGTTCAGCAGGGACCGGCCGAGATTCTATCCATCTATGGGCAGGCCGATTGTACCCAAGTCAATCTATCGAACACAATAGCACTATGGGAGGCATTCCCCCATCAACGCTGGCTGTGCTGATAGGGGAAACAAGCATTTTTCTTTCCTTCCAGCCGTAGGTGGAAGGAAAGAAACTGGATTCATCTATGGCTTGCCTAAATTGTGAAGAAAGGGAAGTTATGGCTCTTTGATTGTTTTGCAGATTTATTTGTTTTGATCAAATCGATTGAATCACACATTGGTCAGATTACAAAAAAAAACACTTTGAAGCCTGTTTGGCCACCATAATGGCAAAACGTATTTAGATTTAGAGTGGTGATTGGTTAGGCCTTGGAAATTTTTATAGATAGGCATCCTACCCTAATATTGATTAGTGGTTCCAAACTAATAAAAATGACTGCAGAAGGAAGCAGACACAAAAAAGATACACCCAGCATCTTTCCAAATAACGGTTTGACTGGGGCTGCTCATCCGCACCAGATTATCTGCAAATTGGGACCAGCGGTTGTGTCAATGCAGTTGCTTTTGTCCTCAGAGTTGAATGGGCTACCTGAACAAAAGCACCTGGTGGTCAAAGCCACATAAATACGTGGCCCATTCACAGACTACGGATCTCAGCGCCCATGTGAATGAGGCCTAATGGGAAAACTTCTTCCCATGAAAACTATTTAAGGAGTGATTTCCCCCATATTGGAAAGATATACTCCAACTTCCTATTGGGTCTACAGGACAGGAAGTGTAGAAAGCTCCCAATAGCAAATTGGTAATTTCAAACTGTTCCTAATTTATCCAAAAAGAAAAAAAAATAGCTTTAATTATACTTTGATTACCCCTAATAAAAAAAAAAAAGTCAAAATTGAAAACAGTTCTCTGCATACTAGGACATTGTCTGTTACGGAGATGTGGGAGCAGAGTTATGTGTAGGTTGGGGACAATCACAGAGGAACAAGTTAAAAAGGAACTAGAATATAATCAGTATTTTGAAAAGTCAACAGAGGTGACTCCCACAACAACTCCTTAGATTCCATGCCACTAATCTGAGCCAAACTCTGCCGCTATGGAAACAGGTAATAATATGATGGTGTGCCACTTATTAACCAATTCTATACCCCTCAAAAGTATTCTAGCAAGGAATTAATTAGCAAGGTTATCCAAGGGCCAGCTGACATATAACAGTTTACAAATGTACTCACAGGAGACAGAAATTAGAAACTGGATTTATGAGTCACAACGCCGATTTGTCTTAGCTTTTTGTGTGTCGTGAGATGTGTTTTTTTTTTTGTTAAAAATTAAATAAAAAGCAGTGACATAATACATTTAAATCCATAAACAACGTTGAAGACACTCTTTAGAACTCCATGCCTCCACACTGCAACTATTCATACTTACAACGGATTCATGTATCTGTCAGGAAGGAATACATGGATTTGTCACAGGAGGTAGTCAGGACTTCAAAGAGGCTGAGCATTATTGAGCTCCGCTGGGCCCTGGTCGGCCACACAGACAGACGTGTCAATCAAGGAGGTTTTGTTGTGGGACGGGCATAGCCTGTTGGGGAAACCTTGAGAGACTGGCTCCCAATCGGACCCCCTTTCTTATAATTGACAGTGGAATGCAGTGGGTGTATTCCATAGCCACTATTGGGTTAACAGCTATGAAATCCACCCACCGCCATTCACTGTCTATCACAAGGAAGGTGGACCTGTTATGGAAATAGGTAATACAATGGTGTGCCACTTATTAACCAACTCTATACCCCTCGAAAAGAATCTAGCAAGGAATTAATCAGCAAGGTTATCCCAGGGCCAGTTGAAATCGAAGGGTTTAAAAATGTACCTGCTGCAGACAGAAATTAGAAACCATGTTTATAGGTCACAATGCCTGCATGTCTTGCCTTTTTGTGTGTGGTGGGATGCGTTTATGTTTTGGTGTGGAAAGAAAAAGTGGTTGGATTCCATAGCCACTATTGGGCTGACCACTACGGAATCCACCCACCGCCATTCACTGTCAATCACAAGGGAGGTGGACCCACTGGGGAACTAGTCTCTCAGCATCCTGATCAGGCTCTGCCCTGTGTCAATGTTCAGCCAATATCATGGGTTGGTGGGATGCTGGTGACCCAAGTCCTTGAAACCAAAAAAGCTAATACAAAACACAAACTCACAACTTCCCTCTCCTCCTCGTTACCCCAATCATCATCCTGATTACACTGGCCTGTATTTGTACACCAACTGTGTAGAGTTGGTCTAAATTACGTTTGGTTTCTACCCATCAGTGGTATTTTTTTCTTTAAAATGTCACAGCTACCTCAACACTATGGAAAAATGGTGTAAATGAAAACTACCTAAATCCGTCGTACGTGTCAGAACTGTAGGTGAACCTATCACAAGGCTTTTAGAAATTTGGTGCAGAACCTTCTAATGGGCCAATACCACCAGAAAAGTTCTGCAAACACTTTACTGCATTGTCCTATTCTGTGGGTACCTGCACTGGTAAAAGAAGTGTAGGTACCTACAGAAAATGTGGATTACCGTTACATGTCACAAGGCTTTAATTAAATAGGCGCAGGACTTTTCCATGGGCCCACACCACCAGAAAAGTTTTGCAAATGCTTAACTGAATTGCCCCCATGGTTTGGAAAATACAGTACAGGTGCCTGCAGACATTAAATTACTATTGTGATATGGATAGGGCTATGAGACTTGGCAAGCACATCAGAGAAGCTCAGGAGGCATTCTCCTAGGGAAAGAGCAGGGTGGACATATTGGAAATATTCATCACATCAGCCACTGTGTTCTACTACATCAGAACAGATATAACATGTAATGAAAGCCATTCAAGTGCATGGTAACATGCAAGTATTTGGAAACCCAACTGCCAGTAAATACAGACACAAGCTCTGTAAGACTTCATAAACACAAGCCAGAAGAAAAACATAACTATCCATTCCTGACAAACTACTAGCTTTCCAGTCACAAAAACCAAACTGAGCCACGTGGTAGAGCGTCAGCGAATGCTCAGTAAAGTATGTACGTCAGGTTACTGTAGCGCCTACCCTGATTTTCCGGGAGCCTGATGATGACTACCGGGGGTAGGGATGGCTGACATACATTCTCAGGGTGCAGGTTTATGGGCATGATGGGTGATGAACAAGAGAGAGCTTTAAACAGAGTTAAGTTTATTTCTTGAACAGGAAAAATGTAGAAGAGAGGGGATCGGGCACAGGACACCCTTAATAATGATCAGCAACAGGCAAAAATAAGTGATAAGGTAGACAGCAGTACATGAAAAAGAGCCTTTAAAAAGAACCAGCACATCTGTACTTTGTAGGACAGGCTGTCTCCTCAAGAAATGAACTTTACTCACAGCTTCATGCACAGATTCCCTTGGATGAGTTCTCCCTTTAAGTCCGCCCAGCCACTTCATAGCCTCCAACTCATGAAGGGTCCACTCTGGTGCTTCCTCAGAACTCCATCTAGAATCGTTTCAGAATCTTTGGCAGGCCTTCCTCTGCATAAACTTGAACACCCGGATATGCCTTGGATAGGACTAGCAGCCGGCAGACACCTGGCTAGGCCTCAGGCCTAGCAGCCAGGAACTGTACACACATCCACCCAGGCCGAAGCCCTGGTTGGGAAGCCTGACTGATCACCTGATTTCTTCCAGAAAAATATCTTTTCCTAGTATGCAAAGCTACCAGTCTGATTGGCTGAGAAAGATATGTTTATCCATAACCTGAACTTCACTGTAGCTCATCACTCTAAATGTCAAAGGCAACAGCACCACCTACTGACAAAAGGGAGAAACCACAGCCAACAGAATTAGGGCAGAAGTAATTTGACCACTAGACAATACAAATTAGCCAGGCTGGCTACCACCCAGCATAACTAAATTTACCCGTAGCCCTAGTTTTAGGACGAGGGTGCTACACTACTCACTGCCAAGTTAAAGTAGACCTTCATTTAAAAATGAAAGTGCTGCTAATCTGCCTTTTCACCCCCCTCTAACATACTTGAAAGGTGTTTTTTTTTCTTTCTTGAAAGGGGGTACATTTTTTAAACATGCATCAAAAATGCAGCATGCAGGTCTTTTAAAAAAAAAAAACGCATTAACAGTATAAAAAAAAAGGGATGCATTTTTCGTGCATTTTTGTTCTGCTTTTTAAGCATCAAAAACTGATCAGTGTGAAAAGGCCCAAAGTCACAGCCGATTCCACAGTCAAGACAGCAGTGCCGGGGATCCAAAGACCATTAACGATCCGGCCCGGGTGAAGACAGCACTGGACTCCTGGGCTGGTGAGTGTCCGTTTCTTAAAAGTGAGTATCTACAGGACTTTTTGTTTTTTTAGCTAGAGTTCCTCTTTAAAAAAAGGTCCAGAACACAGCATCCAACTACGTTTGACACAACAGCCATGTTAAGCTTATACTTTCCCCATGTCTGATCACCTACAGACATGGTATGGGTATGCAGGGTATGTCTCTTCAGCTAACACTTGTTCATGCAGATTGTAGTTTCCTACAGAAATGAACAAAGTCACAATGATCAATCCAATAACAACCCATAACAAAAATACCCTCACGTGTCCAAGCAATTCTGTGTCAGGAGTGAAGTTCTAACATTGCCACAAGCCGGGACTCGAGCAATCTGCTGCACCTGTTGAGCTTCTTCCGCAGGAATGTTCCATGATGGCAGAAAGGTGGCAAGCATACCAATAACACAGGCGTATTGTGCGATGTGTAACACAACACCTGGCAGCTTTATAAAACACCTTACCTTCCAACTAAATCCCTTGTACACATAAAATGATTAACCCTCACTACAGGAGAAAACTAAATCGGTGAAGTCTTTTTCATGTTGTGTTCTTTTACGAATTTTGAAAGAACATCTAAGGCCCCGTACACACGATCGGACTTTCCGACAACAAAACCGTGGTATTTTGTTCAAAGGTTGTTGGCTCCAACTTGTCTTGCATACACACAGTCACACAAACGTTGGCCAACAATTACGAACGTGGTGATGTAAAAGATGTACGGCGGGCCAATAAAAAGGAAGTTCAATAATCATGTGTCACCCTTTGGGCTCCTTCTGCTAATGTTGTGTTTGGTGAGCATTGATTCCGAGCATGCGTGGACTTTTGTGCGGCGGACTTGTGCACACACAATCAGAAAGTCCGACAACAAAAATTTGTTGGCAGAAAATTCGGGAGCCTGCTAGCCAAGATTTGTTGGCAGAAAGTCCGACAACAAATGTTCGATGGAGCATACACACGGTCGGACTTTCCGCTAACAAGCTCACATCCAACATTTGCTGTTAGAAAATCTGATTGTGTGTACGCGGCATAAGACACAGAAGCAAAAAAGACAGGGTGGGCCAAAAGCAGGTAACAAAACTGTACATCACACATTATAACGGGCCCCTTATCCGTTTGCTTTGTTGGTGGAGTTACCTTCACCACACAGTCACATAGCAAAAGGTGAGCGGGGGATCAGCAGAGCTAGGGGTTCCTACTAAGCGGGGATAAGCAGAGCTAGGGGTTCCTACTAAGCGGGAGGTTACTACTAAGCGGGGGAATCACCAGAGCTGGGGGTTACTACTAAGCAGGGGATCTGCAAAGCTTGGGGAACTACTGAGTGGGGGATCAGCAGAGCTGGGGGTACTACTGAGCAGGGGATCTGCTGATTGAGGGTACTAATAAGCTAGGGATCTGTTGAATGGGGATACTAATGAACTGGGGTTCTACAAATAGAAAGTCAACACACACAGGGCATTTGCCAAGCTTCATTAACCCCTTCACACCGACTGTAGGCAAATGTGTGGCCTTGGATTGAAGGGGTTGTACCGGGGTGATGCACGCAGCTGCACACATCACCCCGGTAATGTTTTTTTAGAGCAAACAGTCAGCTGCTCGGCTGTTATCCCAAGGAGCGGAAGAGGACATCCCCCCTCCTGCGGCTCGCCCAGGCTCTCCCGTCCCACCACGAGGCCCGAGCGACCAGCCGGCACGTCCACTGGCTGGCCTGAGACCCAAACAAAGCCGGAATTGGCTTTTATTGGGTCTTGGATCTAGTAACCCGGAAGCGATGTCATGACATTTACTGAAGGTGCCAAATTTTAAAAAATTACAGCATTCAAGACTGCCAAATTTGACGTTTTAAATGCTGCAAAGGAGGGATTTGGGGTCTTACAGACCCCAAATCTCTCCATAAAGAGTACCTGTCACTATTACTGTCGCAAGGGATGTTTACAGAAGCAAACGCAAGTCGCGCCCGCAAATAAAAAAGGGTGTTCAGACCACACATGTGAGGTATCGCCGCAATCGTTAAAGAATGAGAACAATAATTCTAGCACAAGACCTCCTCTGTACCTCTAAACTAGTAACCTGTAGAAATTTTTAAAGTGTCGCCTATGGAGACATTTAAGTACCGTAGTTTGTCGCCATTCCACTAGTGTGTGCAATTTCAACGCATGACATGTTAGGTATCCATTTACTCAGCGTAACATCATCTTTCACAACACAGCTAACTTTTCTGTTTTTTTTTATTTGTTTTCGTTTTTTTTATTTATGAAAGTGTCGTTTTTCCCCCAAAAAAGTGCATTTGAAAGACCGCTGCACAAATACCGCGTGAAATTAAATATTTCAACAATCGCCATTTTATTCTCTAGGGCAGTAATGGCGAACCTTGGCACCCCAGATGTTTTGGAACTACATTTCCCAGGATGCTCAAACTACTCTGCAGAGTGCAGGAACATCATGGGAAATGTAGTTCCAAAACATCTGGGGTGCCAAGGTTCACCATCATGGCTCTAGGGTCTCTGCTAAAAAATATATATATTGATTCGGGGGTCTATGTAATTTTTTTAGCAAAAAATACAGATTTTAACTTGTAAACAAAAAATGTCAGAAAAAGGCTTAGGCATGAAACGGTTAAAGCTTCAAAAAAAACATCCAAAACACATGAAAACAATGTTGAAAATATGCCTAAATAATTAAACATGACCTGATTAGTACTGTATACCCACTTTTGACCAGATCATTTTCAGAACCTGTTAAAGTGGAGTTCCACCCAAAAATTGAACTTAGACTTTTTGGATTCCTCCCCCCCCTCTGGTGTCACATTTGGCACCTTTTAGGGGGGAGGAGGGAGTAGATACCTGTCTAATACAGGTATTTGCTCCCACTTCCTGGCATAGATCACCGCGGCGCTTGCGGTGACCTAGGCCTACCCTGTCCTCCCCCCGCTGTATTCTGAGAGACACAGGGACCAGAGAGGACTCGCGCATGCGCAGTAGGGAACCAGGAAGTGAAGCTGCACGGCTTCACTTCCTCATTCCCCTACCGAGGATGGCAGCAGCAGCCGAGAGCCAAAGGATGGATCGGCTTCGGCTGCCGACATCGCGGGCTCCCTGGACAGGTAAGTGTCCATATATTAAAAGTCAGCAGCTGCAGTATTTGTAGCTGCTGGATTTTAATTTTTTTTTTCAGCGGACCTCCGCTTTAAGTAAAGAAATAAATAAAAACATTAAAATAAAATGCCGTGATCCGATCAGTAACGCATACCTACCTTCGGCCCTAGCTGTATAATTAAGGAACAGCTTTTTCTCTGCTCTAGATTACAAGTTGATGAAAA
Source organism: Lithobates clamitans (assembly GCA_037952925.1). Taxonomy (NCBI): domain Eukaryota; kingdom Metazoa; phylum Chordata; class Amphibia; order Anura; family Ranidae; genus Lithobates; species Lithobates clamitans. Next base: position 10,249,864 of record JBBGZY010000301.1, read on the forward strand.
TTGCTTATTTTACCTCAAACAGAACCACAAAAGAGGTCTCCTCCCCATCTACAAAGTCACAAGATAACATCTTAAGGGTGAGCAAAACAGATTTCCTGCTTCACCCACAAGGGAGGGAAAGGAACAGAGATGACTTGCAATAATAACAGTAAAACGATGTGAGCTCACTCTTGGCATACACACCTTTACAACCAGTTTATTAGGTTACATTACACTGTTGAAGTGTGACAGACATAGGACACTGGAGCTAGACATCACCAATTCCAAGAGTTACAACCAAACCCAAGAAAATCTCCAACAAGATAAAACATATAGTACAAGCAGCCTGTGTTCCAACCACAAAGGAAAACAAGTCATATTCGTTCAGATTAAAAAGTTACATAAGCTGTCGGGGACATGCTGCTTGTTAGCAATTATCCACAATTACACAACTGTAATGATTTAAGGGTTTGGTTCCTTTCCTTTGGTTATACAGGGTAGTCATGGATGTCACGTTTCAGAGTCAATCTGCAGGCTTACTGAATGAGGCAAGTAGTAAATAGCAGGACTTAAATAGCTTTACTTTACAGGGATGTCAATGAAAAAAAAAAATAATGTATATATCCACCCCCATCAAATCATTCTCTGCAGCTATTACCTTTTGTACCACCACCCCCTGCCTTTAGAATGTAAGCTCTACGAGCAGGGCCCTCCTGTACCTTTTGTATTGAACTGTACTGTAATTGTGTTGTCCCCCTTATACATTGTAAAGCGCTGCGTAAACTGTTGGCACTGTATAAATCGTGTATACTAATAATATATATTATATATATATATATATATATATATATATATATATATATATATATATATATATATATATATATATAAAAATAAATAAAAAACACACACATGCATACATACACCCATATATACATACTAGGGTTGCACAGATACTAGTATCGATGTAGATACCGAGTATTTGCACAAGTATCGGCACTCCAGCAAATGCCCCGATACTTTCAGGCTCGATTCTTTGAGCTGTCAGTGGGGCCTCCCCTGTTGACAGCTGAAGAGTTAAAGAAGTCCGCTAATTGGAGCTGTCAAAAAAAAAAAAAAAAAAAAAAAGCAAATCGGCAGTATTTATTCACAACATTGCTCAGCTGCTGAAACACTAAAATAAAAAGAAACATTGTTTCTTTTTGAATCTTTCTGTTTCTTCATCTGCAGATCAAAGGGATGAACAAATGTTCCTCTGTATAACCCCTTATTAACCCTTAAAGTGGATGTAAACCCGATTTTTTTTTTTTTTTTTTTTTTATCATACTGTAGAATATATGATTTCCTATCATTTGAGCCCGGTCTTGCCACAAAGAGTTAATCCATCTCTGAGCAATCCTCTTTTATTGTTCAGTGAGATAAATCTTGAAAACTGAGAAAAACTTTGTCAAATCCTCCCCCTTGCTGTGAGTGACAGGTGATGCACTAGCCTAAGACAAGACATGCATTATTTTTTAATTCCCTCCCCCACTCCTTTCTTCAGCAGCTCTGCAAGGATTGGCTGTTCCACACCTGAGCATGATTTGGCATGCTGAAGTCATGTGGTTACTTTCCTGTCTTTTCACTGGATGTTAGAGATCATAGCAGAAGTTCAGTGTAAGAAATACACAGGAGAAACAAGGTACAAGAAACAAAAGACAAGGGGAGTGTAGAGGTGGGCGGGGAGTCTACTGACATCACGACTCCACCCACCGAGCTCCAGACAACAGACCCGCCCACAGAATATGAAGTTTTTCGGGTCTAATAACAGACAGAGGGGAGACATTTGACAGGTAAAGATACATGCAGGAGGCGTGTATATCCTTATAGATAACCCCTATGGCAGTAGTTTAGAATGGATGACATTGGGTTTACATCCACTTTAATTTACTCTAATCAGCCTTAATTAACTCCCTATTCTCTTCCATTTAATTTTTTTCCTGCTTTTTTTTTTGTTTTCTTTGTTAGTGAATATTTTACACATATATATTAACATATATTTACCGTATATACTCGAGTATAAGTCGTTCCGAGTATAAGTCGAGGCCCTAATTTACTACAAAAAAAATGGGAAAAACTTATTGACCCGAGTATAAGACGAGGGTGAGAAATGCACAGCTACTGTAAGTGGAAAAGAGGGTCAACAATGCCCATTTGCAGCATCACTGTGCCCATTTGCAGCCATAGGTCCCCTGAACTTCAAACTCGGTAGTTAAGGGTTCCTAGATGCCCCCTAGCTGCAGCCAAAATTTGGGGTCTCTGAACCCAAAGGGTCCTGAAATGACATTGCTGCAGATGGACACAGTTGACCAAATTTGGGGCCCTGTATCTCGGGGCCACTTAGTGCTAGGAACCCCAAATGTGGTGTGCAAACCCAGTGGAACTAGCACCATAAAATTTCCAAAGCTGGGGTTCCTAGCACCAAGTGGCCCCGAGATACAGGGCCCCAAAAATCAGTTCAGAAAATGTCAAGCACTTTTCTGCAGCAGAAAATGACATTTTCCGAATCGATTTTGGGGCCCCGTATCTCAGGGCCACTTAGTGCTAGGAACCCCAGCTTTGGATATGTTATGGTACCAGTTCCAATGGGTTTGCATAACAAATTTGGGGTTCCTAGCACCAAGTGGCCCTGAGATATGGGGCCCCAAAGTCGGTTCAGAAAATGTCAAGCACTTTTCTTCAGCAGAGAATGACATTTTCCAAACCGATTTTGGGGCCCCGTATCTCGGGGCCACTTAGTGCTAGGAACTTCATCTTTGGATATGTTATGGTACCAGTTCCACTGGGTTTGCATACCAAATTTGGGGTTCCTAGCACCAAGTGGCCCTGAGATACGGGGCCCCAAAGTCGGTTCGGAAAATAAAATTTTTTGCTGCAGAAAAGTGCTTGACTCCAGTATAAGTCGAGGGGGGCACTTTCAGCACAAAAAAATGTGCTGAAAAATTCGACTTATACTCGAGTATATACGGTATACATTTCACATTGAAAAAGCGCAAAATAAAAAAAATAAAAAATCTGTTTAATTTGTAAATAACTTTTCAATGCTTTGTACCATTGCTGACAGCTGAAGTTAAAACAAAACAGTTGCGGTAGGTATCGGTAATTGGTATCGGTGAGTACTAAAAAAAAAAAAGTATCGGTACTCGTACTCATTGTCAGTGCATCCCTAATACATACATACACAGTGCTAGGTATAAATGAGTACACCCCAACAATTTTGTCAGAAAACCTTTCCTTTCCTTTCAGAATCTGCATTTTTTATGGGACACTATACTACAAATTACTCCCACAAATGCGGGCCATTGATTGATACCAAGATTTGTTCATTTGCACACACACAAAAAAGTATTTTTCCTAACAAATTCTTTCAAGACCATGTTTCAAAAATGAATACACTCCAATGAAAGTCTTAGGCCCCTTTCACACAGGCGGACTCCGTTTCTACGGAGCCCGCCTCGGTCCGCCGGCTCAACGGGAGATCTGTCCGTTGATCTCCGCTGAGCCGGCGGATGACAGGTCCCTCTCTGCTCACTGAGCGGGGAGGGGCTTGTCAGGCGCCGCTGCCGCCTATGGAGGGATCGGATGAAAACGGACAGCGTGTCCGTTTTCGTCAGATCTCCCCCGATCCGATAGCGACGGACCTGGACGTAGGGCCATCCATATGCTCTTCAGCGGATCGGACGGGGTCGGATGTCAGCGAACATGTCTCCGCTGACATCCGACGCTACATAGACTAACATGGAGCGCCCGTTCAGGTCCGCCGTCAAAACTGACAGGCGGACCTGAACGGTCCGATTGTGTGAAAGGGGCCTTAGGAGCAAGGATAAAGTTTAAAAAAATAGAAAAAATGTGTGTGCGCTAGATAGAAATTATCGTTTCAATAATAAATACAAAAATAAATACGTAAAAAAATTGTTATAGCTAACCAATAAATCAAAAAATAACCATAAGTACATAGATATGTAAAGTGCTCAGTGCTATATCAAACATGCAATAAAAGTGCTCAATTAGAAAATAGAATATCAAAAAATTCAATATAAGTGCTCAATCAAGAAATAGAATACAATATAAAAGGGAATATCTTCTTGTGAATCTAATAAAGTCCAAGACAATGTGCATCCAAAAATGTAAAAGTGCCCAAAAACATTGTCCATATTCAGTGAAATCCACACATCTTTCCTTCTGAAGGTGTATCACCATAAAACGTGTTAAAGTGTCTTCCAGTGTTCCCCACAAGCATATATGCTCACCTTCTTGCGTGTGACACAGTGGTTACACTCTGTCAAACCAAGCTTTGGAGACACTCCTGTGCTCTAATGGAAACCGCTGTGTAGATCTCCAATGCTCTCAATCAAGGTTATATATGCAAAAAGAAAAGAGACTCCATAGTGCAACATTGCATGATGTAATAAAGTGTTTTATTGAGAAAAGATTAACTCCCCTTGTGGGGGTACTCACATACTGTGGGTGCGTTAGTGCACCATCCTAATCAGATTAAAAACGGCCGATCTCATGGTATGGCGTGCGGTGCGGTGTGTCATACGATCTCTCCCTCTCTCTCTCTGCTGACAGCTCCGTCCAGGCCCCTCCCCTACGCGTGTTCGGCACCGGGATCACGTGCCTTCATCATTTTTGTCACTTACACGATTATGAAACGTGATTGAGTGTTTGCAGCTGATTGGTTACACAGGATTGGTTATACACTATTTTGATATTTTTTTTTGGGCATTTATCCGTAAGTGGCTCGCAAGGTTCATATATTATTACAAGGATAAAGTTTAGACAATAAAATCCTAATTAACAATAATTCAGCTACAGGTGAATATTATTTTTATTATTCATTAAACAGGTGTCCAGCAGACAGTTGATTGTAAAAGGGTTACTTAAATAAAAACCCTTCTCATTTCATTCTGTCAGCAACGGCACCACATGGATGAGAAATGTCACAAGGCTGTGAAAAGGAAAATCATTTTCTTTACACAAGAAAGGTGAAGGCTACAAGAAGATCAGCAAAGCTTTACTTATCAGTCAGAATACTGTCACAAAAGCGATACAAAAATTGAACAAAGCTGGAACTGCAACAATCTCAGAGATGTCCAGGCCGTCCACGGAAGTTAACATCTCGACAGGAGCATCTTCTGATGAGAAGGGTTGAAGAAAATCGCCATGCAAGTTCACTGCAGTTAGCTAAAGTAGTAGAAAGCCAAACTGGCGTACACTACAGAGGAATGGCATGCACGGGTGTCGTCCATGAAGGAAGCTTCTCCTAAAGCCCATGTACAAAAAAGCCTGCCTAGAACTTGCCAGGGCCATGCTGAAAAAGAAGAAGACTACTGGGACTCTGTACTCTGGAGTGACAAGATAACTGGTGGTTTCAAAACTGCATGGTGTCGCAAAGTTGAGGAGTACAAAGAAAAATGCATGGTGCCTACAGTAAAACATGGTGGTGGCAGTGTCCTTTTGTGGGGTTGCATGAGTGCTGCTGGTACATACACACACACACAGTATCTCACAAAAGTGAGTACACCCCTCCCATTTTTGTAAATATTTTATATTATATTTTATTATATCTTTTCATGTGACAACACTGAAGAAATTACACTTTGTTACAATGTAAAGTAGTGAGTGAACAGCTTGTATAACAGTGTAAATTTGCTGTCCCCTCAAAATAACTCAACACGTAGTAATATCTAAACTGCTGTCAACAAAAGTAAGTACACCCCTAAGTGAAAATATCCAAATTGGGCCCAAAGTGTCAATATTTTGTGCCGTCACCATTAATTTCCAGCACTGCCTTAACCCTTTTGGGCGTGGAGATCACCAGAGCTTCACAGGTTGCCACTGAAGTCCTCTTCCACTCCTTAATGACGACATCAAGGAGCTGGTGGATGTTAGAGACCTTTGTGCTCTCCACCTTCCGTTTGATGCTCAATAGGGTTTAGGTCTGGAGACATGCTTGGTCAATCCATCACCTTTACTCTCAGCTTCTTTAGCAAGGCAGTGGTCATCTTGGAGGTCTCTGAAGGGAGGGGATCATGCTCTGCTTCAGTATGTCACAGTACATGTTGTCATTCATGGTTCCCTCAATGAACTGTAGCTCCCCAGTGCCGGTGTCTTGTCAAATACAGTCCCCTATCATATAGTGTCTGCCCTGTACTGCGCAGGCGCAGTACGGAGGACAAACGAGACGCCGAAAGTCTCCGAAGTTTAACAGCTGATCATCAGCTGTACACGGCGCCTGCGCTGTTATTCTCACCCTATGTCCAGGTTCATTCCCTACTATCCAAGTGGACATAGAGTGAGAATAAATAGTTGCCGGACGCAGCGAGGCAGTGCCCGAAGCGTTACGAGAGAAGTGTGGCGAGCGAAGCGTGGCGAGCGAAGCGTGGCGAGCGAAGCGAGCCCGCGAGGGGCCCTCTTACACAGCCATCACTAACAAGTGCCGAAGCGCCGTGTACAGCTGATGGTCAGCTGATCAACTTCGGACACTTTCGGCATCTCCTTCTGCTCCGTACTGCGCAAGCGTTGCGCATGCGCAGTACGGAGCGGACACTATCCGATAGGAGGACAGTATATGTCAGAACACCGGCAGCACTCATGCAGCCCCAGACCATGACACTCCCACCACCATGCTTGACTGTAGACAAGACACACTTGTCTTTGTACTCCTCACCTGGTTGCTGCCACACACACTTGACACCATCTGAATCAAATAAGTTTATCTTGGTCTCATCAGGCCTCAGGACATGGTTCCAGTAATCCATGTCCTTAGTCTGCTTGTCTTCAGCTGTTTGCAGGCTTTCTTGTGCATCATCTTTAGAAGAGGCTTCCTTCTGGGAAGACAGCCATGCAGACCAATTTGATGCAGTGTGCAACGTATGGTCTGAGCACTGACAGGCTGACCCCCCACCCCTTCAACCTCTGCAGCAATGCTGGCAGCACTCATACATCTATTTCCCAAAGACAACCTCTGGATATGACGCTGAGCGAGTGCACTCAACTTCTTTGGTGGACCATGGCGAGGCCTGTTCTGTGTGGAACCTGTCCTGGTAAACCGCTGTATGGTCTTGGCCACCGTGCTGTAGCTCAGTTTCAGGGTCTTGGCAATCTTCTTATAGCCTAGGCCATCTTTATGTAGAGCAACAATTTTTTTGCAGATCCTCAGAGAGTTCTTTGACATGAGGTGTCATGTTGAACTTCCAGTGAACTGTATGAGTGAGAGCGATAACACCAAATTTAACACACCTGATTCCCATTCACACCTGAGACCTTGTAACAGTGAGTCATATGACACCGGGGAGGGAAAATGGCTAATTGGGCTCAATTTGGACATTTTTCACTTAGGGTCTGTACTCACTTTTGTTGCCAGGGGTTTAGACATTAATGGCTGTGTGTTGAGTTATTTTGAGGGGCAGCAAATTTACATTGTTATACAAGCTGTACACTCACTACTTTACATGGTAGCAAAGTGTAAATTTCTTCAGATATAATAAAATATTTACAAAAAATGTTAGGGGTGTACTCACTTTTGTGAGATACCGTGTTAAAAAATTAGATTATATATATATATCTCTATCTATTTTTTTTTTTGTCAGGATCCGAGGGGTTAACAGGCAGCTGTGAGACCGTTTAGTCAATTTAAAAGTCTTTATTCAGCAAAAAGCAACAGAAAAATGACAGGCTTTGTCTACAGAGGCAGTTCAAAAACCACAAAATTATTCTTAGCAGTATAAGACAGTGCTTGTAAATAATGCTCAGCATCCCAGCCACAATATCACATAGCAAAGTCCCAGTTCAGACCAGCTCACCCAACAGGTTTGAGTCAGGCAACAGGTGTCCTTCCAGCATCAAGCTCTCTTTAGCTCTGACAGCAACACAGCCATTCCTCTCAGCCTCTATGACGAGCTGCCTAATAAGTAGGCCTGAAAGAGAAGTACTTGCCCTGTTTTATTAACCCTCTCCAGGCTGACACATTTGTGAGGTCAGGCACTGATGTGGATGAGAAGGCCTGGCTTGCAGTCTCCGCTCTAATTCTAAGGTGTTCTATCGGGTTGAGGTCAGGACTCTGTGCAGGCCAGTCAATTTCCTCCACCCCAAACTCGCTCACCCATGTCTTTATGGGCTTTGCTTTGTGCACTGGAGTGCAGTCATGTTGGAACAGGAAGGAGCCATCCCCAAATTGTTCCCACAAAGTTGGGAGCATGAAATTGTCCAAAATGTCTTAGTATGCCTTAAGCGTTCCCTTCACTGGAATGAAGGGGCCAAGCCCAACCCCTGAAAAACAACCCCACACCATAATCCCCCCTCCACCAAATGATTTGGACCAGTGCACAAAGCAAGGCTCTATTAAGACATGGATGAGCAAGTTTGGGGTGGAGGAACTTGACTGGCCTGCAGAGTCCTGACCTCAACCCGACAGAACACCTTTGGGATAAATTAGAGCAGAGACTGACCTCACAAATGCACTTCTGGAAGAATGGTCAAACATTCCCATAGACACACTCCTAAACCTTGTGGACAGCCTTCCCAGAGGAGTTAAAACTGTTATAGCTGCAAAGGGTGGGCCAACTCAATATTGAACCCTACGGACTAAGACTTGAAGAATGGAAAAAGATAGATGTCCTAATACTTTTGTATATATATATATATATATATATATATATATATATATATATATATATATATATATATATATATACATATACATATACAGTGCTCAGCAAGGAGTACAGCCCTTTTCAAAAGTAGAATTTTAATCAATATCTCAATGAACACAAGGACAATTTCTCAAAATTTGACAAAACTGAGTTTTATAAAACATTTGTTTAGCTTATTCCATGAAAGTAAGGTTAATATAACCTATATTACAAAAATTTCAGTTTTACTCAAAATTAGTTGATGCAAAAATGAATACACCCCACAACAAAAACTACTGCATTTACTATTTTGTATAACCTCCATGATTTGTAAGGACAGCGCCAAGTCTTCTAGGCATGGAATGAACAAGTTGGCGACATGTTGCAACATCTATCTTTTTCCATTCTAAAAGAATTACCTCTTTTAGAGCCTGGATGCTGGATGAAGAGCGATACTCAACTTGTCTCTTCAGAGTAGAGTCCCTGTAGTCGTCTTTTTCAGCATGGGCCCTAGCAAATTCTAGGCAGACTTTTTTGTACATGGGCTTTAGGAGAGTCTTCCTTCGCGGATGACACCGATGCATGCCATTCCTCTGCAGTGTAGGAAATAATGGGGGGAGTGGTGGGACTTTAAATGAGGCACATATCAAATGTGTCTCCATCCCTCATTACAAAGAAAATATTAGGAAGTTTGGGACTTTGAGTGAGGCCATGGACATAGTGGAGGTAGGTGAAATAGAAGTACACATTTATTGTCATAAAAATCATGAAACATGTCAATAGCAGAAACCACATAGGTGAAAAAACATTGTAGTAAATATAATTTCATGTTTGTTCACTATTATAAGTGTGCGCGCAATACAGGCAACTAGGGTACATCCAGGTATAGTAGGCGAGCGCCCCATAGTGGTCTGGATTGATCAGTAAAAACATTCTGATGAGTTCATAATGGTACAGAAAGCATGTAAACGGCATTTGCAGATAAAACAGTGAGACCATAATAAATTACATAATCAAATAGAAAGATCAATAATAGAATCGAGATATAAGGAGACATCCTGAAAGGCCCAAAGTAGGTGGTTGAATGGGGGGGCTTATGTCTGCATCCCAAAAAATGCCCGACGTGTTTCGTGTGTATCACACTCATCAGGGGCGGGTGCTAATAGGATATCTACAGAATAAAATAAAATAATACAATACTTACAATAGTGTGTGTGAAAAAACATGAAATTATATTTACTAGACATGTGCATTCGTTTTCGTCCGAATTTCAGGTATTTTCGTGATCGTTTTAACAAACTATAACGAAAGTGCAGAATCCGAAAAACGAAAGATCCGACATAAACAAATGCTTTATTTTAATTTTCGTTGTTACAACAGTTCGATATAGATAGGAGATTCGACATGATGATGATAATGACAATCTGTGTCCATCAATCCTGTGGTCGAATGTCCCTAACCTGAACTCTATTAGTCCAAGATTATTCTACAGAGAGAGAAAAGCTTTGACGTAGGGGAGAAAAGCTTCGACGTATGGGGAGAAAAGCTTCGACGTAGGGGAGAAAAGCTTCGACGTAGGGGAGAAAAGCTTCGACGTAGGGGAGAAAAGATAAATAAAAATAATGATGATGATGAATGTTATTGGCTGATTGTAACCAAAGAGGAGGAGCAGTAAAATACCGTATTTATCGGCGTATAACACGCACCCCAATTTAGGAGGGAATTTTAAGGGAAAAAAAACTTTTAGGAGGGAAGTTGAAGGGAAAAAAACTAACATTTAAATGCCCATCATTGCAGCTATGAGTAAGCGCTCTATGGGAGCGTGAAACGCGTCAGTGGTTATGCTGTATCACTTCAACAGAGCAATGTACGCATTTTATACCATGTCATTTTTTCAAGAAGATTTTACCTTTATTATTCCAATCCGGAGTGCGACAGTCCAGATTTTTCATTGCACCTATACCAGTGCAGCCTTGCCCCAGTGCAGCCTTGTCAGTGCAGCCTTGCCCCAGTGCAGCCTTGCCCCAGTGCAGCCTTGCCCCAGTGCAGCCTTGCCCCAGTGCAGCCATGCCCCAGTGCAGCCTTCGATCCCCTGTCCCTGCCATCCTGGGCTTCAAAATCGCCGACCGCGATTTGAAAATGGCGCCGCCGGCGCCAAAATACACAGAGCCGGTCCTCGGCTCTTTCCGGCGGCTCTCGTTCACTTTCGGCTCCACTCGTAGTCCCGAACGGAGCTATCCGAACCTAGCCGAGTAGGTTTGCATAGCTCCGCTCGGGACTACGAGTGGAGCCGAAAGTGAACGAGAGCCGCCGGAAAGAGCCGAGGACCAGGTCTGTGTATTTCGGCGCCGGCGGCGCCATTTTCAAATCGCGGTCGGCGATTTTGAAGTTGTGACAGCTCGGGATCGCAGGGGATCAGCGTATAACACGCACCTGCGACTTTCCCCTGATTTTAAGGGGAAAAAAGTGCATGTTATACGCCGATAAATACGGTAGCTAGAACTAAGTACACACGTACTTTGGCTTATGGTGTCTGTTGAAAGTTCTAAGAAGATTCGATGGAGCAGGTAAATTATACGTCGTCGTACAGTTTAGCTGCTCCGTCGAATCTTCTTTGAACATTCAACAGACACCATCAGCCTTCCATGACAGATTCGACCTTAATTTGGATTTTCGGACGAATGCAATTTTTAACGAAAAATGAAGTAAATAAAAACGAATTTCGGGAGTAACTAAATAAATTTATTTTTCGGACGAAAACGAAATATTTCAGTGTGCACATGTCTAATATTTACTACAATGTTTTTTCACCTATGTGGTTTCTGCTATTGACATGTTTCATGATTTTTATGACAATAAATGTGTACTTCTATTTCACCTACCTCCACTATGTCCATGGCCTTACTCAAAGTCCCAAACTTCCTATTATTTTCTTCCTCTGCAGTGTACGCCGCATTGTGTCACAGGAAAACAAATCACCCCAGTTTGGCTTTCTACTTTTTTAGCTAACTGCAGGAAACTTGCAGACAGAAATCACACTAAGTGCTCTGGATTGAGACAAATACACACTATAGTGGGATATGCTTTGTTCATATTTCATGTCTGAAGTTTACAAACACTTTAACCACTTAAGGACCGGAAGGATTTGCCCCCTTAATGACCAGGCCATTTTCTGCGATACGACACTGTGTCGTCTTAACTGGCAATTACGTGGTCGTGCAACGTAGTACCCAAACAAAATTGATGTTCTTTTTTTTCACCACAAATAGAGCTTTCTTTTGGTGATATTTGATCACCTCTGCGGTTTTTATTTTTTGCGCTATAAACAAGAAAAGAGCGCCAATTTTGAAAAAAAAAAAACATATTTAGCTGGACTGCGACATTGCAACAGACACATCGGACACTTATGACACATTTTTGGGACCATTGACATTTATACAGCGATCAGTGCTAAAAAAATGCACTGATTACTGTGTAAATGCCACTGGCAGGGAAGGGGGTTAACACCAGGGAGGTGATCAAGGGGTTAAATGTGTTCCCTGGGAGGTGTTTCTAACTGTGGGGGGGAGGGGACTGACTGGAGGAGGAGGAGAGATCGCTGTTCCTAATCACTAGGAACAGCAGATCTCTCTCTCCTCCCCTGTCAGAAGGGGGATCTGTCTGTTTACATTGACAGATACCCGTTCTGGCTCTCTATGGCACGATCGTGGGTGGCCGGTGGATATCGCGGCCGCGTGCATCGGCTCCAGTGCCTCCTATCGCTCTTAAAAGCGGCCGACCTAGCCTAGGAGAGCCAACCTGCCACAGTATAATGACGGCGGCTGGTCCTTAAGAGGTTAATCATATGCATTTAGATTACTATGGATTTTATGTAAAGTTATGTCTTGGTAAAGATTGTAGTAAAATGATGTTAAAATATCTACTATGGGTTGCCATTTTCTATGAGAAAGCTTCTTAGCAATTCAACAGGATTTCGCTATTTTCCATACAACCATGGAATCTCAAAACATGGTTAGTTTGTGGTGTACCATGGGAAGAGGAAAATCACCACAAGCAAACAGCAACGCATGATATGTACACAGCATGAAGAAATTATAGCTTCTAGACCAGCTAAGATATATGAGTGTACCATTCAATACTTTGCTGGGCAAACAAATCTCAGATATACGATAATTCTTTCCATTAATAAATGGGAACAGAAAGCCAGGGTGTGAAGTGGGTAAAGCTGGCCATATATACAGAAGAGCAGCCAAATCTTACAAAACCCTCACTTTTATAAGATGGATCACCCACACACAGGGAGGATCAGCTCTACATTCATCCCTCTACCACAATAAGGTAGAATAGGGGACTGTTGAATGAAAGTTTCCAACTAATCTCAAAACCACACCAACCAAAGTGATGCATCAATGTCATTATCCTATAAAGAAAAAAACACACAAGAGGTTGCACGTATCATTGTTGAAACTATTGAATAATGAACATCTGATGTCTTTGACTATGCATCAGTCCTCTTATGTGTTAGTAAAATATTATATACAGCTAGTTCTTCTCCCGTATTCCTCTGTGCAGCATTTGCAGAGTTGAAGGTTACATTAAGCGATTTAAAGTGATTGTAAACCCTTACAGACCACTTTTTGCTACAGGTAAGCCTATAATAAGGCTTACCTGTAGTTACCCAGGATATCTCCTAGACCTGCACGGTTAAGGAGATATTCCCTGTATTTGCATGTGCCAACGTCATCGGCACATGCGCACTGAAGCAATGGCATGTACCTGCCGTTTGCTTCAGTGAGTGCGCCCTTACCGGTGGCTCCCGCGCACATGCGATTGGACGGAGCTGCGATACCCGGAGGTAACCCCCCTGGGAGTGTTGTTGCAGGCCGGTGCTATGTACGGCACCGCAGCGATGGCTTCTATCTCAGGTGAGTAATACATAATGAGCTAGTATGCTATGCATACTAGCTCATTATGCCTTTGTCTTGCAAGTGTTAGTTTTTTTGGGGTTTTTTTGGAAAGTGTTGAAAGTGGGTTTACAACCACTTTAACCAGGTAACAGCTAAATGATGTCCGTCAAACAGATATTCTAGCCATGAAAGAAAACATGTGAAATGTTTTGACCAAAAAGGGGAGCTTAAAGCGGAGTTCCACACAAAAATGGAACTTCCGCTTTTCGGAACCCTCCCCCCCTCCGGTGTCACATTTGGCACCTTTCAGGGGGGAGGGGGGTGCAGATACCTAAGACAGGTATTTTCACCCACTTCCGGCATAGACTCCCATGGGAGTTTACGCCTCTTCCCGTCCCCACCGCGCTGTCTCCTGGGAATACACAGCTCCCAGGAGAGAGCGGGGACCACTTGGGACGTGCAGCGCGACTCGCGCATGCGCAGTAAGGAACCGGGAAGTGAAGCCGCAACGCTTCACTTCCTGATTCCCTCACCTAGGATGGCGGTGGCAGCTGCCGAGAACCGAGCGGGTTCTCGGCGTCCCCTGCCGACATCGCTGGACCCCGGGACAGGTAAGTGGCCATGTATTAAAAGTCAGCAGCTGCAGTATTTGTAGCTGCTGGCTTTTAATATTTTTTTTTTTTGGCGGTGTGGGTGGACCCCCGCTTTAAAGTGGTGTTCCACCCTAAAAAAAAAAAAAAAAAGTCATGATTGTGCCTAAAAAAAAAATTAAAAAAAAACATTTGGATATTTTTTTTTTTTTACTTACCTCTAAATGCCTGTTGCTAGGGGGTCCCTCGTAGTCTGCCTCTTCCAGTGCCTGGGCTGGTGACATCACTTCCCCCTCGGCACAGGAAGGGCTCAGCTCTGCTCCCTCCCTCCTGTCAATCATCTGGGACCCATTACAGGTCCCAGGTGACTGAGCGGCCAATCACGGCGCCGCTCGCGCATGTGCAGTGGGTGCCAGGCTGTGAAGCCACAGCCCGGCGCCCATAGTTGCAATGCCGGCGCCGCTGAACGGAGGGGGAGACGAGCGGGGCTTCGATCCCCCGCATTGCTGGACCCTGGAACAGGTAAGTGTCCAATTAAAAGTCAGCAGCTGCAGTATTTGTAGCTGCTGACTTAATTTTTTATTTTTTTTGATGGGCCCTCCTCTTTAAGAAGCAACTCAGAGATGGTGATAAACACAAGTACCGTATTTATCGGCGTATAACATGCACCTTCATTTTAAGAGGGAAGTTTCAGGAAAAAAATTTTTTTTAAACAAACAACTTAAGGGTCAATGTCCATCAATGCAGCCCGATTAGTGCCCATCTGCAGCCTCCCCATCTCCCATCAATGCAGTCTGATCAATGCCCATCTGCAGCCTCAATGCAGTCTGATCAATGCCCATCTGCAGCCCATCTCCCATCAATGCAGCCTGATTAATGTCCATTTTTAGCCTCAACGCTCATCTGCAGCCTCACCATCTCTCATCAATGCAGCCTGAACAGTGCAGGAAATCACCGAGCCGTCATCTCCTGTTTACTCGGCTCTCAGTCGCCAGTCACACACACAGTCCCGCCTCTGCCATCGGCATTGGACCAGCTCCTGTGATAGACAGAACACTGGACCAATGCCAGTAGCGGAGGAGGGACTGTGTGTGTGCCGTGAGAGCAGAGCGAGAATTTTAGAAAATAAGTATAGGATGTGCTTAAAATGTCTTTTCCAATGTATAAGTATCATAAGAGCAGATACCTAAAGCCACTCTGAATACCTACAAGTAGCATAAGTCAGAAGAGCAGCAACACATACACAATGAACCAAACATTTTTTATTTAATAGCTTGTGAGGCACAGTCAATGCTTTGGAATATCCCCAAAAGTTTGCACAACATTCCTTGAGTAAACTGTTAAAATAAAACATTTGTGCAATTCAGCATTATTGCTGCTGCTGCTTATGACTTACATAGTAAATAATAATAAAAATTAAAGGAAAAATACCTAGGATCAATTTTGAGCTAGGTCAGTGTCAGGGTTTGTGTTTGGGTCAAGTCAAGGTCAGTATATTTTGGGCAGGATTTTTTTTTTTTTTTTAATTAGTATCAGTGTATGTAAAAAAAAAAAGGCAAAACAAGCATTGTTGTTTCTGGGCTGTACTATGGGTACAAACAACAACTAACATACACATATGTGGTCTCACTGCAATAGTCAGGCGTAAGATAAATTTATTTTGGGTTGTTCTTTAGCGGTAGGTTACGGTAGTAGCAGGAAATATACAGCTACATTAAAAAAAAAACTTTTTTTTTTTTTTTTTTACCATTTTGGGACAGCTTTCCTTTGATAATAAAAAAAAAAAATTAGGAGACATACATTACCATTTACCAACAAATGAAAGCCCGATTTGTCCTGAAAGAAACCGGTATAATCTACCTGGATGCACAATGTAGTTATGATGATATGTACAGTTTTACTAACACAAGTCAAAGTTGCATTAATATTTGTTTTACCCTTAGGGGTGAAGGGGTTTAAGTTGTCTGTTTTTTTTCTGGACTATTTGAACATAATCAGGTTTGATAGAAGCGGAGTAGCTTCCCTAAAGCCGATGTAAGAATTTGAAGATTCCCAGTCCAAGCCTGACTAGGAGTGAAAAAAGAAAGTATAAGGGGAAAATAATACTGGGAGTATGCTATAGGCCCCCTAACCTGACGGAGGAGGGAGAGACGGACCTCCTATCACAATTTGGATTAGCAGCAAGGATGGGAAATGTTATCATAATGGGGGATTTTAATTATCCAGACATAGACTGGGCGGAGGGAACCACGCAATCGTCTAAGGCTCGCCAGTTCCTAAATGTCTTGCAGGTTAATTTCATGGTTCAGATGGTAAACAAACTAGAATTAAAGCATTACTGGATCTACTGATTACCAACAATACAGACCTGATCACAGATGTGGAAATACGGGGCAATTTAGGAAACAGCGATCACAGGTCAATTGGCTTCAGTATAAAATCACACAAAATAGGAAACATAAAGGGAATACAAAGACACTGAATTTCAAAAGAGCCAACTTCCCCAAACTACGAACCTTGTTAGAAGGCATGATTTGGGATAAAATCTTAGGAACAAAGAACATGGAGGAGAGATGGTTTTGTTTTAAGAGCATATTAAGAGCATATTAAGAGCATATTAAATAAGGGCATTAGCCAATGCATCCCATTGGGTAATAAATTTAAAAGAGTGAACAAAAGTCCTGGATGGCTTAACTCCAATGTAAAAATGCATATAAAAGCAAAGGAGAAGGCCTTCAAAAAATACAAGGTTGAGGGATCATAATCAGCATTCAGACTTTATAAAGAACGCAACAGGAAATGTAAGGGTGCAATTAGGGCAGCTAAGATAGAACACGAAAGACACATAGCGGAGTAGAGCAAAAAAAATTCTTTAAGTATGTAAATAGCAAAAAAGGGAGGACAGATCATATTGGCACCATAAAGAATGAGGAAGGACATCTGATTACAGAGGATGGGGAAATGGCGAAGGTATTGAATTTATTCTTCTCCTCAGTCTTCACGAGGGAATCGGGGGGCTTCAGTAACCAAAACTGCAGTGTTTATCCTTATGACACATCACAGGAAGCACCTCCATGGTTAACAGAAGGCAGAATTAAAATTAGACTTGGGAAATTTAACATTAATAAATCACCGGGACCAGATGGCTTGCATCTGAGGGTACTTAGGGAACTCAGTCAAGTAATTGGCAGATCATTGTTCCTAATTTTTACTGACAGTCTACTGACTGGAATGGTACCAGGTGATTGGAGAAAAGCCAATATAGCACCAATATTTAAAAATGGCCCAAAATACATCCCTGGGAATTACAGACGAGTTAGCCTAACACCAATCGTATGCAAGCTCATGGAGGGGATGATAAGCATTTGACACAGTTCCCCATATAGTTTACTGTACAAAATAAGGTCCATTGGCATGGACCATAGGGTGAGTACATGGATTTAAAACTGACTACAAGGGCGAGTTCAGAGGGTGGTGATAAATGGGGAGTACTCGGAATGGTCAGGGGTGGGTAGTGGGGTCCCCCCAGGCTTATGTGCTGGGACCAATCCTATTTATTTTGTTCATAAATGACCTGGAGGATGGGATAAACAGTTCAATCTCTGTATTTGCAGACGATACTAAGCTAAGCAGGGCAATAACGTCTCCGCAAGATGTGGGAACCTTGCAAAAAGATCTGAACAAATTAATGGGGTGGGCAACTACATGGCAGATGAGGTTTAATGTAGAAACATTCAAAATAATGCATTTGGGTGGCAAAAATTTGAATACAATCTATACACTGGGGGAGAACCTCTGGGGGAATCTAGGATGGAAAAGGACCTGGGGGTCCTAGTAGATGATAGGCTCAGCAATGGCATGCAATGTCAAGCTGCTGCTAACAAAGCAAACAGAATATTGGCATTCATTAAAAAGGGAATTAATTCCAGAGATAAAACGATAATTCTCCAGCTCTACAAGACTTTGGTCTGGCCGCACCTAGAGTATGCTGTCCAGTTCTGGGCACCCGTCCTCAGGAAGGATGTACTGGAAATGGAGCGAGTACAAAGAAGGGCAAAAAAGCTAATAAAGGGTCTGGAGGATCTTAGTTATGAGGAAAGGTTGCAAGCACTGAACTTATTCTCTCTGGAGAAGAGACGCTTGAGAGGGGATATGATTTCAATTTATAAATACCGTACTGGTGACCCCACAATAGGGATAAAACTTTTTCGCGGAAGGGAGTTTTATAAGACACGTGGCCACTCATTAAAATTAGAAAAGAGGTTTAACCTTAAGCTATGTAGAGGGTTCTTTACTGTAAGAGCGGCAAGGATGTGGAATTCCCTTCCACAGGCGGTGATCTCAGCGGGGAGCATCGATAGTTTAAAAAACCTATTAGATAAGCACCTAAACAACCGTAACATACAGGGATATATAATGTAACACTGACATATAATCACACACATAGGTTGGACTTGATGGACTTGTTTTTTTTTTCAACCTCATCTACTATGTAACTATGTATATACGCAGTCGGAGGTATAAAAATTTTGCCAACACACCATATCTGTTTGAATGGTATCTATCGGAATCATAAGTAACTGCAATTTACAAAACTGATTTGGACACAATAAAATAATTCCCTGTGTGGAGTAAAATATAATTCTGGATTACATTTTTTTAACTGAAGTGAATATGTATGATCACAAGAAAAATTCAAAACATATACATACTCTGAGAACAGCTGAACCAGTTCCCTGAAGCCTCGTTCAACGGCCAGTCTTGCAGGTGTTGCGCCGTCGCTGTTGGAAATGGTCAAAGCTGTTCTCCCTCCTGGCTGATCCAGAAGAAATTTTGACAAATGGCAAAGGCCCAGCCTTGCAGCAAAGTGCATCAACGTTTCCTGCTTCTCCGCATCTAAAAGAGAACACAGGGGGGGGGGGGGGGGGGGTAAGTAAACATTTTAACTACAACTTGATACCCCATGGTTTGCTTCTTAGGCACAATTTATATGGCAATGTAAATCCTTTAGACCCCATCATTCCTGATCATCTCAAGAGATACAAGGATTCATTGCACCACTTCAAAAGGTTGGTTTCTTTATGGAAACTCTTATGCCCCGTACACACGATCGGACATTGATCGGACATTCCAACAACAAAATCCTAGGATTTTTTCCGACGGATGTTGGCTCAAACTTGTCTTGCATACACATGGTCACACAAAGTTGTCGGAAAATCCGATCATTCTGAACGCAGTGACGTAAAACGCGTACGTCGGGACTCTAAATGGGGCAGTAGCCAATAGCTTTCATCTCTTTATTTATTTTGAGCATGCGTGGCACTTTGTGCGTGGGATTTGTGTACACACGATCGGAAATTCCGACAACGGATTTTGTTATCGGAAAATTTTATAGCCTGCTCTCAAACTTTGTGTGTCGGAAATTCCGATGGAAAATGTGTGATGGGGCCTACACACGGTCAGAATTTCCGACAAGATGGTCCTATCACACATTTTCCATCGGAAAAACCGACCGTGTGTACGGGGCATTAGGGTTATTGTATTAAGCTGCTATACATGATAATTAGCAAGGAATATGCACAATTACACAACTACACTGAATAAATGGTCTAGGGCGGGATTTTCAACTGCTGGGCTGCAGCTGAGGGTTGGGTTGCAGAGAACTGTGACCTCTGCGCTTCACATCTGATGCTTTTTGGTGCCCTAGGTTCACATAAGTCAGGGGACATGCCAGGAGGCATGCAAAGGTTGGTTTCTTTATGGCAACTCTTATAGTTATCCTTATTAAGCTGCTGTATGTGATACTCAACTAGGGTTATACACAGTCACAAAAATACATTGAAAAAATGGCCTAGGGCAGGATTTTCAACTGCTCGGCTACAGCCAAGGGGGGTGGGTTGCAGAGACCCACATCCTGTTATGCCTCACATCTGATGCTCATGGGTACCCTGGGTTTACGGCAGTCAGTGGGCACACTGGCCACCAGCACAAGGGGACACGCTGAGCGAATGTAGCACACTGACCACCAATATAAGAGGTCACTTACCCCTGACTACTGCAAGTTTTGCAATTAAACAGTCATGACCCCTGCACTCTGTTGCACTACACTAGGTATGTTGTACATTACATAGTCCTAAATGCTGCACTGTATACTATATATAAATCCTAGCATCAATGAGTATACATTTTTTTTATGTTGGGGCCATTTCACAAAGGTTGAGAACCACAGGTCTAGGGCAGTGGTATCCAAACTGCAGCCCTTAGCTGGCCTTTTTTCGGCCCTTGGGTCACTGCTCCCCTCCCACTGACACAAGGCACTATTTCCCCCCCCCCCCCGCACCAAAGATGAGGCACCATTCTCCCCCTTTGATACCAACAGTGGGGCACTATGCCTCCTACTAATACCAACAATAGTGCACTACTCCTCCCAACAATGGGGTCCCTTTTCTCCTACTGGCACCAACAATTGGGAACTATTTCTCCCATTGACACCAATGGGGCACTCCCACAGACACCCTTGATGGTGCACTATTTGTCCTCCTACTGACCAAAGGTGTTATGTAATTTTTTTTATTCCCACTGACACAACCAAGCCGGAGACATTTTCTACTCCCAATAGCCACAGTCTGGCCTTCCCCTAAAGTCTGAGGGACAGTAACTGGCCCTTTGTTTAAAAAGTTTGGCGACCTCTGGTCTAGGGCATAAAAAGCAAGAATTTGAGATTAGCATCCAATATCCTGAACAACCAGGCTGCCATCATGTTCAATGTGCTATACTCCCAGGAGGGTTTTTTCTTACCCAAAGCTCCAATGGCTGTGGTAAAAATGTAAGACCCTACTTATTATATCAACAACCAGCTCAGACCTCCCAATACCTTTTGCCAAATACGAGTATTTTCCAAAGGAAAATGCCCTAAAGCCCTGCCCCAGCTAAACATATGATGGTACCGAGCAGTCAAGCAGCATTGAGAATGCAGGAAGATTGCGGGGTACACTTTTTCTCAGTGAACTTTTCAAAGCCCACAACGGGCCATAAAAAATAAAATGGAAGTGTTTTAGATGGAGGCCAGCTTGAGTTTTAGCTTCCCTGAAAACTCATTCATGGAAGCCTATCCTACCTCCACCTAATAACTGAACTTTTAATTCCTCCATCAGCTCATCCCTCACAGTTATTACCTTTTGTACCACTTGCCCCTCCCTGTTAGATTGTAAGCCCTCAGGAGCAGGGCCCTCTTGTATTTTATTGTATTTTAACTGTACTGTCTCCATTTTATATTTTAAAGTGCTTTGCAAACTCTTAGCACTATAAAAATTCAGTATTATAATAATAATAAAAAAGTTGCCTATAAGGAGAAGACAGTATAAAGATTATATATTGTTAGTAAACTTGGCATTTGCCCCCTAGTGCTGCTAACAAAATGTCTCTATACGTTATGCAACCAAAGCTCCACTTGTCTTAAAGTACAACTCAAGGCACTTTTTTGGGGTTTTGGATAGAGTGGAGAGGGATTAGAACCCCTGGCAGTTTTAATTGCTGTCTGTGCCCCCATTAAGGAGATTCACCCTCTCCATTTGCCCTGTTTACCGATATAGTTGAAAGCAAAAGAAAATCCCAAATTTTGAGTTGACCCCAGAAAAGTAAGAGAGGGGTAATCTTCCAATGGGGACCAGTTATGGTGACCTGGGGGTCCCCAAGAAGGTCCCTTAATTTGCAGGGATTTCTTCTCACTTCCTGTTTGGCTATGGGACAGGAAATGAATGGAAATCTCCCCAATGGGACACAGATGGCGAAAAAATTGACAGGGGTTATAAAAAGTTTTCCCTATAGTTCTACTTTAATAATATAGTCAACAGTCCTCAATTATTTATTTTGTGAAATGTTCAAGTCTGAAAATCTCACATTTCCACAGTTTTTGGAAATATTCTTTCATAGCCAGAGGTGCATTTTAATGAGAGTGGGTTAAATAATTCAGAAGACCTTTCATAAAATAGGAAACAGAGGAGATAGCCGTATAACCGGGAGCTCTGCGACAACAAAGAAAGAAATAAGTTTTAGGATTTTCCTGCCTTCAGATCACCTGTGTATTTTGAAAGAAAGCCAGTTCTATAGCCGTTCTCCATTTAACAGCTGGCTGGATATAATGAGTCATAAGGCCACATTCCACATCCTCAGCATTACAATGAACTACAGAATGTGAGTGTACATTAAAAAGGATCAGTGAAGCTAAAACACAAGCTGGCTTCCATCTAAAAATTCAAATACATCACCAGGCTCTGCCAGAGTGTCTTGTGAACCCCTACCATACTGAAGCATGCCACGTCCCCACTGGCAATCTGATTGGTATAGGCATCTACTGGTTTAAAAAAAAAATACTGGGGAAAGACCAAATGCCTGCAGGCCCTCTCCAACATTTACTGACTTTCCCTACACAAATGTTCTCAGAGGGATAGTCGATCAGATGGGTAAGGTAGATGGGCACCAGGAATGCCAGTGAAGGTCTCCCTATGCCAACTTCGTAGGCACAAACAAGTATATAGGCTTAATGCAAATGTGATTGTTTGTAGAACAAATTGTAATGGCAATTATGAACCCTGACACCAGCACATTTATCACATCCAGGGCCGAGACAAGGAGTGGGCAGAAGGGGCAGCTGTCCTGGGCACTGTGGTAGGGGGTAAAAATTAGGGTTGCACCGATACTAGTATCGGTACCGATACCGAGTATTTGCACAAGTATCTGTACTTGTACAAATGCACCGATACCTGAAACCGATACTTTCAGGCTCGGCTCTTTGAGCTGCCAGTGTTAAAAGAAGTCCGGTAATTGGAGCTGTCGAAAAAAAAAAAAAAGCAGCCGGTGTTCTGCCGAGAAAGTTCCCCTCGGCGGATAAGGACCCCCAGTAGGAACAACAAGGGAGCCTCCGAAAAGAACCGAAGCTGAACACCTGAGTCAGTTGTACATGGCGCCTGCGTGCGAAGACTATTTTAATAAAAAAGAGTTTGTAACAGGCCACCGCTGGCTCGCTACGCTCGCCACACTTCGGGCGCAGCCTCGCTGCGCTCGGCATATTATTATTCTAGCTCTATGTCCATTAGGATGGTGGGGCTTTAACGTGGACATAGGGTAGAATGTAGTGCGCAGGCGCCGTGTACAGCTGACTCAGGTGTTCAGCTTCGGCTCTTTTCGGCGGCTCCCTTGTTGCTCCTACTGCGCAAGCGCTGCGCCTGCGCAGTAGAGGGGGGGTCCTTATCCGCCGGGGGAACTTTCTCGGCAAGACACCGGCAAGGTTTATGATTACCAACATTGCTCAGGCCTGAAACACTAAAATAAAAAGAAACATTGTTTCTTTTTGTATATTTCTGTTTTTTCATTTGCAGATCAAAATGGATGAACAAATGTTCCTCTGTTTAACCCCCTAATGACCCTTAATTTACTCTAATCAGCCTTAATTAACTCCCTATTCTCCTCCATTTAATTATTTTCTTGCTTTTTCCTTTTGTTCACGTCTATTTTATAAACGATAAACAATTAAAACTTTTTTTTTGTTTGCTTCGTTGGTGAATATTTTTACACATATACATTAACATATATTTACACATTTCACACTGAAAAAGTGCTAAATTTAAAAAAACTCAATTTCAATTGTAAATAACTTTTCAATGCTTTGTACCATTGCTGACAGCTGAAGTGAAAACAAAAAATAGTTGCGGTAGGTATCGGTAATTGGTATCGGCGAGTACTTGTACTCATTGTAAAAAAATTGGTAACGGTGCATCCCTAGTAAAAATTGTTCTAGGAGACATTTGGGGGAGTGCTAGGAGTGGTGATTTAGAGGCGTTTGTGTTGGGTGGGGGGATGGGGGAAAGCGGATTTGTGTTAGGAGGGGCAATTTTGGGGATTTGTTGTAGAAGAGGTGATATGGGGGAGGAGAACTGTGCTTTTTTGTGGGAGGGGAAATTTGGGGGGGGGGGGGGTATACTGGGGAGAGGGATTTGGAGTGGGGGGAGAGGATGTGTACTCGGAGGGGAAGTTTAAGGGGTAGATAATTTGTGCTAGGAGGAGTGCTTTTTTTGTGTGGAGGGGGGGATTTGTGCTGGGAGAAGGATGAATTTATGCTAATCTGCAAGCATGCAGATTAGCCTAACTTTTGGGGGGGGGGGGGATTTTTACTGACACATAATGCTCATAAATTTTGTGGGGGGGGGGGGGGCACAGATTGGCACGTTTGCCCTGGGCTCTGGATGACCTTGTCCTGGCACATATTCATTTTCTGTTAGGGAAATCTTACAGGATTTTGTTTTTTTTAATAGAGGCCAATAGATATTTCTGTAACATTATTTGGGCTTAGTTGGCCCCGAAACGCACTGAACATTGGATGTCTTCCTATTACCAAATTATTATCTCCAGTAAAGTATCAGGGACTTGCAAACATTTGGCACTTGGTTTTTAGTTTCTTATTCTGAAGTCTGTAGGCAGATTTACAGACAAACATTCTTAAAATCCACAGGGAACATAACCGGCATTGCCAGTTTACTTACATTAATCTGCAGCTTACCAATCTGCAGCTTACCAATATTTCGATGTGATGGCTGCACTAGTTTTCCTTTAAGCTTTTTTCTTTATTTTCACTGGGTGATCCAGCCAGTAATACACCTCCTGTATTAGGAGTGTCCCCTCTGTGAATGGAGGAGTGACAGGGTCACACTTTTTAAGCAGTTACAGCAAACAGGGGCTTTTTTTTGGAGGGGGGTTTAAAGGTTTTACATAAATAAATGATTTAGGAGCGGATGGTACATTTTACTATGTGGTATGTGTGACTGCCCGGTCATACGCTCCTTCTGGTCTGCAGCTGTTAATTTTATTGGTTAGGTGCTCTAACTACCTAACAAACAGTATCTCACAAAAGTGAGTACACCCCTCACATTTTTGTAAATATTTTATTATATCTTTTCATGTGACAACACTGAAGAAATGACACTTTGCTACAATGTAAAGTAGTGAGTGTACAGCTTGTATAACAGTGTAAATTTGCTGTCCTTTCAAAATAACTCAACACACAGCCATTAATGTCTAAGCCACTGGCAACAAAAAGTGAGTACACCCCTAAGTGAAAATGTCCAAATTGGGCCCAAAGTGTCAATATTTTGTGTGGTCACCATTATTTTCCAGCACTGCCTTAACCCTCTTGGGCATGGAGTTCACCAGAGCTTCACAGGTTGCCACTGGAGTCCTCTTCCACTCCTCCATGACGACATCACGGAGCTGGTGGATGTTAGAGACCTTGTGCTCCTCCACCTTCTGTTTGAGGATGTCCCACAGATGTTCAATAGGGTTTAGGTCTGGAGACATGCTTGGCCAGTCCATCACCTTTACCCTCAGCTTCTTTAGCAAGGCAGTGGTTGTCTTAGAGGTGTGTTTGGGGTTATGTTGGAATACTTCCCTGCGGCTCAGTCTCTGAAGGGAGGAGATCATACTCTGCTTCAGTATATCACAGTACATGTTGGCATTCATGGTTCCCTCAATGAACTGTAGCTCCCCTGTGCCGGCAGCACTCATGCAGCCCCAGACCATGACACTCCCACCACCATGCTTAACTGTAGGTAAGACACACTTGTCTTTGTGCTCCTTACCTAGTTCCGCTACACACGCTTGACACCATCTGAACCAAATAAGTTTATCTTGGTCTCATCAGACTACAGGACATGGTTCCAGTAATCCACGTCCTTAGTCTGCTTGTCTTCAGCAAACTGCAGGCTTTCTTGTGCATTAATCTTTAGAAGAGGATTCCTTCTGGGACGACAGCCATGCAGACCAATTTGATGCAGTGTGCGGCGTATGGTCTGAGCACTGACAGGCTGACCCCCCCACCCCTTCAACCACTACAGCAATGCTGGCAGCACTCATACGTCTATTTCCCAAAGACAACCTCTGGATATGACGCTGAGCACGTGCACTCAACTTCTTTGGTCAACCATGGAGAGCCCTGTTCTGAGTGGAACCTGTCCTGTTAAACCGCTGTATGGTCTTGGCCACCATGCTGCAGCTCAGTTTCAGGGTCTTGGCAATCTCCTTATAGCCTAGGCCATCTTTATGTAGAGCAACAATTCTTTTTTTCAGATTCTCAGAGAGTTCTTTGCCATGAGGTGCCATGTTGAACTTCCAGTGACCAGTATGAGAGAGTGTGAGCAATAACACCAAATTTAACACACCTGCTCCCCATTCACACCTGAGACCTTGGAACACTAACAAGTCGCATAACACCGGTGAGGAAAACTGGCTAATTGGGCAAAATTTGGACATTTTCACTTAAGGGTGTACTCACTTTTGTTGCAAGCGGTTTAGACATTAATGGCTGTGTGTTGAGTTATTTTGAGGGGACAACAAATTTACACTGTTATACAAGCTGTACACTCACTACTTTACATTGTAGCAAAGTGTCATTTCTTCAGTGCTGTCACATGAAAAGATATAATAAAATATTTACAAAAATGTGAGGGGTGTACTTCCGTGAGATACTGTATGTATTCCTTCCTGGTGTCTATTGGGGGACCTAGATGATGATACCCCGCCCAATTGCATAAAACCTCTTCTCCGTTTATTATTTTATTAAGCTAAGAAAACTAGAATTGCTCAGTGGAAATCACAAACTGCTCCAACTTTAACCCAATGGCTTAACCTTATTCATCAAGTTCTAACATATGAAGCCCGAGGCTGCCCTAAGAAATTTGAAAAGGTCTGGTCCCCCTGGCTAAATTCACAAGCCATAAAACCACCAGATTAACAGGATACAAGCTGGTATCTCATGATATGAAGCTATGAGCCATTATGTATTATCTTGATTCTCCCATTGTAACTTCATGCACCGCATTATATAATATGTACTGATGGAAATCAGAGAACATGTGCCGTGATCTGAATGGTGGTAGTGTATCAAGTGGACTTATGGTCAGTTTTTTTTCTCTGTTCCCTTTTCTGTGTTCAAATTTGGCATGCTGTATATTTCTGTATTTGTGGAACAATTAAACAAAATAAATAAATCAAATACTCTATAAAAAAAAAAAATAAAATTTGTAATTTCTGTCTGCTGCCTCGTTCCTCCACTATCAACACAAGACACTTTTGACAAGTTTTCCTGACACCAAGAAATAAAAAAAGTGATGGGGCAGTGATCTGATTCGCAGCCACAGCTATGCATTGTTCCTGCGTACTGTGAGGGAGGAAGTGGGGGGGGGGGTCGCTCCCCTTCAATCAGGTCTCCCCTTACTGAAAACCTGCACTTTGAAACTTCATATCCCTACCCCCTGCTTTTCAAAGTTTCGAGATCCTGTGAAAATTCTGGACTCTGAACGGCTATAGAGGGCTGCAGACAAACGGGTGCAACTTATGCATGGCTAAACAAGCACAACGCATACAGGAAGATTGGTTTCATTTTTGTGTATCATATGAGGTTAGTCTCTTCACAGAGTATAATGTGGGGGTTTTCAAACACTTGGTATTAAATCTTTTCTAAAGTTCTTCTGTTAGAAGTGCTCAGATCTCCAATGAGATCTCCATGATAAACAATGGTCACCCGCGCACCCACCCCACCCACCCCACCCACCCCTCACGGCAGCCGTGTGTCTCCTCCCCCCTCCTCCTAGGCCAATAGGATTGCTTCTCTTTTCGGCCAATCGGGAAATGGTTCTCAGGAGAATTGGTGTGACAATAGCGAATGTTCATTCGCTATTGTCGCACAACTGGGTGGGCTCGGGGCTTAGTTCGCTGCGCCCCGAGCCCACCCTTTTTTGAAGTCTATTAGTGCCTCTGGCTCTAATCACGTGCTAAAAAACAAAAAAAAGAAAAAACAGTGGGATCCATGCGTCCGGCACCCCAAAAGTTGATTAGGGGCCGGATGCATGTATAGGGGGGCCCTGCATTATGGGCCGCCACTGGGCATCGGTCGTAGCACCAGCTTAAACTGAAACATAGACAAGGATCAAAAGATAAAAGAAGTCGTATGTTGAGTAAGTGATTAAATCAGCTGCTGAAAGTAATAAAAAATAAAAAAATGAAATGAAGCATTTAATATCACTTTAATGTTTACCATGAATAACCCTGTCTGTACTGTGCCAGGAGATTTGGTTTGAACACCGTGTCCTAACAAAGTGTTAAAGATCTCAAGGCTTGGGTGTCACATTGTAACTTGATGCCCTTTTCCTTCAGTCTGTCCCCAATTTTCCCCTCTAACTGCACTTTGTTCAGAACAGTTTGCAGTCCCATGTACAATACTGCCGCCCCCCCCCCCCCCCCCAAAAAAAAAAAAACAAAAACCAGAAGGGCTTGGGGGTGGTAAAATCCTACAGTTGAAATTAGTTTTTACCACTCCCCAACTGCTCCCCCTTTAGCTACAGAGGCAGTGCCTGGGAATGTACACGTGCCACAGCTGAAATAATACCCCCTGCTGCTTTCGGTGATCATATCTGCTGAACGTGACCCATTCAAGTTGATGCATTGAACACGGTTGTGGCATGCTAGTGTGGGGTTCAAGTGGTAAAGCAGGCAATACGACGTATCTTTAATGCCTGTCAAATGCTCCCTGAAGAGCAATCCGAATATACACGTATTGCTTGTCAGAGATCAGAGCCCATGTTAACGAGCCCAAAAGGAAAGACATGTTTTTAAAATTATTTTTAGGTTCGGTGTATAAATTGGAATGTATAACATATGCAGCGCTACCCCCGCAGGAGCTGCCGGTATGAATGGTCCCATATCCCTACCTAGAACACACACAGCCAGGCACACAGCATTTTCTTCTCTCTCTCTGGCTCAAAGTGTCTATGGGTACCTCTTGTATTTTTATTGCCGAGCATAACTTGGATAGGTATGGGGAGGCATGGGATACCCCAAAGGAACTTAAGTAAATGAGAACTCTTCTCCCTATGCTGGCGGAGGACTTTCACAAAGTCTCTACTTGTCATGAGAAGCACTGAAGCTAGCTTCTGTGTAATGCTGAGAACTACATAAATTCTCTGAGGCATAGAACATAGGTCAGTACTCACAGGCCTCAGGATCTACCACCTTCTGATATTCACCAAGTGCTCCTTAGTGCAGGAGAAACAGACTCAGGATACCACCAACCACTGGACCCTCTCATATCCAGCCTCTACCTGGTATCCTCCAAAGTGCTCCTCCACACCAAATACAAAACAAAAACAAAAAAACAAAAAAACCCACAAAAAACAGGAAACCCCAGGCTTTAGGGAATAGGGCCCCCTCTTAAGCCAGAGGAATGAAATGGACCCGAATGAACTCTCGGTAGCATCTCCAGCAGACTGCCCTGAGGGGCAAAACCCCTCTGACAGGGGACTCCTCAGGCAAAGCTACCCAGGATCTAAAAGCCCACTGATCCAGTGCTCCAGACTATTTATGGAGTGTCCAGCCCCCTTCTGAATACACACCAGGGATTGGCCGGGTCCCCATATATATATTCAAGCTGCTCTCTTAGTGAGGGAGACGCAGACTCACGATAAACACCAACCACTGGACCCTCTTCCATCCAGCCTCTACCTGCCATCCTCCAGACCAATAAACACAGGAAACCCCAAACTTTAGGGAAAGCCCCCCCCCCCCCGGCAAAAGCCATGGCTGGTGCTTCAAACTTTGAGCATCATCTCAAGCAGACTGCACCAAGAGGCAGAACTCCTTAAACAGTAGACTCCTCAGGCAAGGCTACCCATGATCCAAAAGCCCTCCTGCTTTAGTGCTCCAAACTATTTATGGACTGCATAGTCTCCTTCTGGGCACAACCCTCTAGGGATTTGGCTGGGTCTCCCTAAATATTCAAGCTGCTCTCCCATTCTCACTCCCACTGCACTTCCAGAAGCTTCCAGGGGGGAAGAAATCAGACCAGCAACCTGTGTAACACTGAGCAGGCTAGATAAACCAACCCTTGGCTCCACTGATTACAGACAAGCTAAACTAAATTTAAACTAAACTTACCGAGCAACCTGCTCCGCTTAGGAGGGTGGATACAAAAGTGGACTTCCGCTTAAAGCGGAACTTCACCCTCTCACTCAACACTGACTATTTGTAATCCTTATGCTGCTTGCATTGGTAAATAGATAAGAAAGTATATCATAATTATTTGATTTAAACTTTTGTTTACATTCTTTTCAGTTACTTCCTGTTCGCCATGCCTAGGCAATTGGCAAAGAGGGGTTTTGTTAGCTAAGCACCTCCTCCTGCCTGCATGCTAGATCTTGGGCAGATGGATTCCAGGAAGTAAATGCTACATGAATCATCTGCCCCTACCCAAGATGGCCACTGCCAGAAATGCTAGGGGGTCGATTTTCAATGTGATTTCTAAGTCTGCTTTGAATACCAAAAATGAATCAAATAGCGTTTTTGGATTGTAGCGCTCAGATGCTGTGTAGTTCCGCGTTCCTAAAGTACAAACTATAAAAAAGGTACGAACGGTACCCTGGTGGAGTTCTTTAAACATTTTAACTAATGTTGGATTTACTTTGCTCTGCATGACAAACTATAAAAAAAAATATACAATTCATCAAATAATAAACAGACTTGATGTTTTAAATGTCACTTTAACAAATCTGACATGACCTCCCCGGTAGCATGTGACATGACAAGCTGCAGTGCCTGTGCAAACAAATATAAAGGGAGCTCCCGCAGAAAGGAGCAGTGTCTAGAACATACAGCAGAGAAGACATTAATTTTACTCCTTGTACTGTTTTCTGAAAATAGTGTAAATACAGACTGCCGCACTTTGCTACATTGCTTGTTTTAAAAGTCCTCGTCTGTCTAAAGCTGCATGATGTGCAGCAGCCCCACACATGTGAAGTTCAAGGAGATTATAAAGATGGAAGCCCAAGCTGTTTAGACAGCTGAGTTGCTGTAAACTGACGAAACGTGCGTGCAGCATCTGGTGACAGAACCACCCGCTGGATTTCAGTTTAGTGCAGTTTACTGAAACCATATGAAACGGAATGAATTATTTCACTCACTGGGCCGGCTCAGCAGACTTAAAAAAAAAAAAAAAAAAAATTGTATTTGCAAACAGTGCAAAAACATTGGTGATCTGTATATAAAATAACTCCCCTGTGACGATTAGACGTCTACAGTTAAAGTTCTGTAAACGTAAGTGATAAAAATCTTACTAGCACATGTTGTAGTAAGAACAGCAACACAAAATAATATACACTGACCAGCCATAGCAATATGACCACCCACCTAGTATTAAGTAGGTTCCCCCTTTTGGCACCAAAATAAAAACCCTGACCCATCGAGGCATGGACACCACTAGACAAAGCATCACACTGCCTCTGCCCGCTTGTCTTCTTCCCATAGTACATCCTGGTGCCATCTTTTCTTTAGGTCAGGGATGCACACGCACCCGGTCATCTACGTGATGTTAAAGAAAACATGATTCATCAGACCAGGTCACCATCTTCCATTGCTTCGTGGTCCACTTCTGATGCCCACATGGCCATTGTAGGCGCTTATGGTTGTGGACACGGGTCAGCATGGGTACCCTGACCAGTCTGCGGCTACACAGCTCAATACACAACAACCTGCCATGCACTGTGTGTTCTGACTCCTTTCTTTTGGAACCAGCATGAACTTTTTCAGCAATTTAATCACACTACAGTAGCTTGTCTATTGGATTGGACTACATGGGCCAGCCTTTTTTCCCTACCTGCAATGAACCTTGGCCGCCGTGACCCTGTCACCAGTTGGCCTTTTTGTTTTCCTTGGACCACTACTGGTCAGTCCTGACCCCTGCAGACCGGGAACATCCCACAAGAGGTGCAGTTTTGGAGTTGCTCTGTCCCAGTCGTCAAGTCTTTACAATTTGGCCCTCGTCAAAGTTGTTCAAATCTTTACGCTTGAACATTTTTTTTCTGGATTTCAAACACATCTACTTTAGGGACAGGATGTTCACTTGCTGCCCAATACATCCCACCCACTTTAAAGTGTCATTGTCACAAGATAAGACGGAATCCAGTTCTCGAAACACAGTGAAACGTCAGAAACCAGAAGCGATGAGGATTTGGTCACTTTCGGTTTCGGTCTCATGAAACGAAGAGTTACCAACTTGCAAAAGCAATAGCTTAAACTGATTTTGGTATGATCTGATGCTTTGGAGGCCAGAGGAGACATCTGGGGTCCAATGGACCCCACACCTCTCTAAAAAGAGGACCTGTCACGGCTTATGCTATCAGAAGTGATGTCGTTCAAAGCAAAAAAAAAAGTGAGTGTAAAAAAAAAAATTAAAACATTTAAAAAAACAACAACTTTTAAGCACCCCCCCCCCCTGCTTACACGCAATTGCGAACGCACACCTCAGTCTCGCACACATATGTAAACTGTGATTGCACCACACATGTGAGGTATCGCCACAAATATCGGAGCAAGAACTATCATTTTAGCGCCCAACCTCCTGTGTAACGCTACACTGGTAAAACCATTCTAAAGGCTGAAGGTTTTTTTTACCTTCGTGCATTTGAAAGATGTGTACACACTATACGAAAATTCTTTGGACGAAAATGTTCGCCTGATTTTCTTATAGTGTGTACGAGCCATTAGCTGCGGCTTCCTTGAGTGAGCAAATTTCCCCAGCTACAGAACCTATTTAAGTTACCAGGGTCGATTATGCAACAGTGAAACCCGTTGGTGTGATCACTGGAGTTAACAACTGTTTAACCTGTCAGTTCGCTAACACACCCGCTTACATGCAGCATATTAGAGGCTCAAGATTGACTCCCGGGGACTGTGAGAGATTCCCGAGATTGTGTCAAGCATTAGCAGCTAAAGGATTCATACCACGTCCTTTTGAAGGTAAATGGCAACAGAGAACAACAAATAAAGGCCCATTGACCTTAAAGCGTAGCAGAATGTAAAATCATATGTGCATTTCCACATTGTAATTCAATTATTTCTAGCCTACTCCTTTAACTCCGTACGATCTTAAAGTTTGGAAACGTATCTGAACTAGAGCGGTACTGAAGAGGAATTTCAATAGGTGAAGTCCATCCAGAAATCACGGTTTGCAGGCAGCAAAGGTACCATGGGTTATTTAGTCCTTAGAAAACGCAAAGTAAACAGCAGAGAAGAAGCAAAGCATGCAGAGATCCTGAGAAGTTGTGGAAAGAATGGGCCAGCAGGCAGGCAGCACTCACAGCATTTTCAGTAAGCCGTATTGCTATTACAATGCTGAGGTTCTAAAATAAAAGTGTACCTTGTAAACCATACAACTCCTTTAACCTTTTTGTGCTGGTGCCTCCCTGCCCTTTAAGAGGATTCAGATGCCCGGAGGTGGGGTTTATGATCATGTGACCGCCGTGATTGACTGGGAGCCGCCACTGATTTATACACCAATAGGAGAGCGGTTATCTTGACTTTACAAAAAAAAAGCATGCAATTAACTTTTTGTAGACAAATGTTGCAAATTTGAGAAATGCAAATAAACTGTTCATGTGGCTGCTGTGAATATCTGCTTCCTATAAGAGCTGCACAATTAATCGTTTAAAAAAGAGACGATCTCATTCAACCCCCTGACGATCTGTATTGCAGAGTTTCCCCAATTCTTTCATGTAACAAGTATAGAGAGTTCTCTGCTCACTCTGGCAGTCTGCCAAGTTTTTAACATTGTAACTCTTCCACCTTAGATCAAAGGGATAAAACGAATGCAGGAAGTTTAACCACTTAAAGTCTAAACCTTTTTCTGACACTTGTTTCTTACAGTTAAAATCAGATTTTTTTTTGCTAGAAAATTACTTGGAACCCCCAAACATTATATATATATATATTTTTAGCAGAGACCCTAGGCAATAAAATGGCGATTGTTGCAATATTTTATGTCACACTGTATTTACACAGTGGTCTTTCAAACACAATTTTTTGGGAGAAATACACTTCAATAAATATAAAAAAACAAAAAACAAAACAAAACAGTAAAGTTAGCCCAATTTTTTTGTTTAATGTGAAAGATGTTACGCCGCGAGAATCGTGAGAGAATCGTGATCTATCTTCTAAGCAAAAAAAAAAATTGTGATTCTCATTTTAGCCAGAATCGTGCAGCTCTACTTCCTAGAATACAGTATTTTCTCACTCCTTAATCCTGACATGCGACCTTCCAAACTGCAGCCGCCGTTTACCGCCAATCAACCAATAATGCAGTTGTCACACCCAATACAGAAGTAAGCCATCAGTGTGGCCCCTTAAGCCTGTGCTCACACCTGGCATAATCCGTATCTGACACTGAAAACCTGCAGGTTCCCTGACTCAGCAGTCACCACCAAGGAGTTCCCACAACACATCACAGCGCTCACAGCACAACATTCATTCTATGACCCTGTGAACGCTGTGAGCAATGTGACTTAGAGTGATGGTATGTGGGAATTGACACGCTTGAGTAAACTCACATTGTAGCATGCGGAAGGTATGTGGTGACAAAATTCCTGGCTTTATATAATCTATGAGCCATTTACCTTCACAGTTACAAAGAGGGACTCAAAATAAAACAAATGCTTCACTATAATTTTTTTTTTTTTGGTCTTGCAAAACGTTATCAGACCAAGTAATGCCCCATACACACGGTCGGATTTTCCTATGGAAAATGTGTGATAGGACCTTGTTGTCGGAAATTCCGACCGTGTGTAGGCTCCATCACACATTTTCCATCAGATTTTCCGACACACAAAGTTTGAGAGCAGGCTATAAAATTTTCCGACAACAAAATCCGTTGTCGGAAATTCCGATCGTGTGTACACAAATCCGACGGACAAAGTGCCACGCATGCTCAGAATAAATAAAGAGATGAAAGCTATTGGCCACTGCCCCGTTTATAGTCCCAACGTACGTGTTTTACGTCACCGCGTTCAGAATGATCGGATTTTCCGACAACTTTGTGTGACCGTGTGTATGCAAGACAAGTTTGAGCCAACATCAGTCGGAAAAAATCCTAGGATTTTGTTGTTGGAATGTCTGAACAAAGTCCGACCGTGTGTACGGGGCATTAGTCTCAATTCAAGGTTTTACTGTATTGTAAACTCCACCCAACACTGTAATAAACCATTTGTCATATAATATTGTGCAGATGAAAAGCACCCATGCCTAGAGATGTGCACAACAGAATAATCGGTTTTGGTTTCACATTATTTAGGTCAATCATTTCAATATTTCGTTATGTTAGAATGATTCATTTTCAGAATTTGTCTAGTATATTCAGATTTGTTTCTTATAATTGTTGTTCCAAATTGATTTGTATTTTCAGAAGTCATTTCGGAGGATCGGCTATATTCGTTAACATGCTAATTCGTTATCCACTTGACCTTTGGATGATTTTACCCCATTCATGTCCAGAGCATTTTTTCTTATTCAGCACTGCACTACATTAATTGGTAATTGTCACAGTCATGCAATGCTGTACGTAAAATTACATTTATATTAGTTTCTTCACACAAATTTGATCACCACTGCGTTTATTTTTTATGATATAAGCAAATTTAAAGAAAATTAAAAAAAAAAAGTTTTTTCTGCTATAAAACATATCCAATAAAAATGTAAAAATACAATTTTTTAGGCCAAAATGCATTCTGCTACATGTTGCTTCCTTTGTGTGAAACCTCTGGTGATCCTGCCAGTCCCTCTGCTTTTCTATTTCAAACTAACTATGTTAGGCATAGAAGAAAATCCATCCCAGCCTGATCAGTTATCTGCCTGTGCTGGGAGAATAGCCTGCCTGTCCTTGACTGATCAGACCCATCCGCCCCCCCCGCACACAGCCATTCACTGGGAAGATTAGTGTTCTGCTGTTTCTCCATTTGTTTTGTTCTATAAGCTCCTTATGCCGCTGAAAACAGATTATGTGATCACTATTAAAAAAAAAAAAAAAAAAAAAGTATTATGAGAGACTAGAGCAATTTTTACATTTCTGCTATGGTCACATTTATTATGCAATAATTTGTGTCATTACTAAAGATAACAAGGTAGTACATATTTTGTTTAAGGAAAAACAAGGCTCTCTTTGTTTGATATTGTCTTGCAACAATGATTTTCTTTCTGGAGATGAATGAATGAACAGAAAGATACAAAAGTAACATGTTACATAGTATCTTTGTATAATTGTGGCTTGAAGTAGTTTTGTTTATAAACACTGACTGTTTTTTTGACAGCTACAGCCATCAACTTCTTTTTTGAGTATACTTTAAAGTGTTACTAAACCCAGAACCCTGCATTCACTATATCTGGTCTCCCACAGTACACAGAACATGGAAATGCAATTATTTTAGTAAATATAAACAGCGAAATATCTTTTCTTATCAGCAGTATATAGCAGTCTTGTGAGTTATCCGTGTCGGTTAGGCCCATTTCACACTGGGACGGTGTGGGCGCAGGCGGCAAAACTGCGCTATTTTTAGTGCCGCTTTAGCGGTGGTATTCGGCCGCTAGCGGTGGCGGTTTTACCCCCCTGATAGCGGCCGAGAAAGGGTTAAAACCACTGCAAAGCAGCACTATGCCGGCGGTATAGCCGCGCTGCCCCATTCATTTCAATGGGCAGGAGCGGTGAAGGAACAGTATACACTCCGCTCCTTCACCGCTCCAAAGATGCTGCTAGCAGGACTTTTTTACCGTCCTGCCAGTGCACCGCTCCAGTGTGAAAGCCCTCGGGTTTTCACACTGGAGTGTGAGGAGCGGCTCTTTCAGGGCGCTTTGCAGGTGCTATTTTTAGCGCTGTAGCGCCTGCAAAGCGCCCCAGTGTGAAAGGGGTCCTAAAGCTTGTAGGAGCAGTTTTCTGACAATCTGATGAGACTGCAAGACCCTTGACCCTCTGTCTGTACAGTGTTGATTAGCTCTGTGCTAATCACATGCATCCTCCCAAGAAAAAAAAAAAAACCTCTCTAGCAATACACACCAAACTGAGCATGTGCAGCCTGACACCATAGACTCTGTGTTATCAGGAAATTATAAGGGGACTGTGGAATGAGGGGAGGATCAGAGAAGACAGGATCGAACAGCTTTTTTTTACACATTGCGGAGGATTAACCCCTTAGGTTCTAAAGTGAGTATAACAAGCATGCTTTACTACATATACAAACTGATTTTACTGTTGTGGGTTTAGTAACACTTTAATGCCGGCTTTGATTAATCACAGCTGACAATTACGGTATACCGAGAGGGGGGGTCTCAGAAGCAGGGCAGAGAAACTGGACATGCCACACACATCCTGTGTACGATTACACTTTAGAGCATGTGTACCCTGTTCAAAGTCTAACTAGTCTACCAGTTAAATCAAATGGACATTGGAAATGATCAAACCTTCAATCCTTTAGAATGCAAACAAAAATGCACTGCTGTGAGGACAAAATGCCTGTGTTTGCTCAATATTTCATTTTATATAGATAATCTTCACCTGATAAAGGAGTTTCTCCAAGAACATTCCATCCACTGGGCAAATGAAGATGTTTAAAAGCCAACGTGATCTTCTTATCTAGAATGGTCACATCCCCCGGATGTGGCTGTGCGCTGATCAGGAACCGAGCGAAGTTCAGGGCCTGCTGGTTGGTGGCGTTGGCCACTAGAAACTGAGCAGAATCGTATGCTTCATCATGGGTGAATTCAAAGCTCTCCTCTCCCAACACAACCACCGAGCCTTTCTTGGATGCACACAGCGAGACGGTAACAATTTCACAACAGCCGTGAGCTGAAAGAGAAAATAAATAAAAAGGATAATAAAATAACAGTCAATGGAGGATTATATGGTGTAAATGAAGCAATTTTCCAATTCTCATTATTCCTGGCAGTCATTCACGATTTCCATTCAGTAAACAAATCAAGATGGTGCCCTTTAAAATATGTTGAAGAAGTTGACATACAGTGCCTTAAAAAGTATTCATACCCCTTGAAATTTTCCACATTTTGTCATGTTACAACCAAAAACGTAAATGTATTTTATTGGGATTTTATGTGATTGACCAACACAAAGTGGCACATAATTGTTGTCTGACAGAGCTTGAGCCATTTTGCAACAAAAAATGGGCAGAACTGTCCCTCTCTAGATGTGCAAAGCTGGTAGAGACATCCCCAAAAAGACTTGCAGCTGTAATTGCAGTGAAAGGGGGTTCTACAAAGTATTGACTCAGGGGGGCTGAATACAAATGCACCCCAGACTTTTCACATATTTATTTGTAAAACATTTTCCTTCCACTTCACAATAACAATTATGTGCCACTTTGTGCTGGTCTATCACATAAAATCCCAATAAAATACATTTACGTTTTTGGTTGTAAAATGACAAAATGTGGAAAATTCCAAGGGGTGTGAATGCTTTCTAAAGGCACTGTACTGCACTCTACTAAACCATGAACATAGCAAAGGGCAAATATTCTGCTGCAAGCTTTAAATAACCCCCCCCCCCCCCCCCCATAGATGAATGGGAGGCGGTTCCGATAGTCATCGGGCACTAGCACAGTCTCTACAAAAGGAGCCATGAGGAACAGTTCACATAATAAAAGCCTCAGAACAATTTACTGAATAATCCAACAAAAAGACTACTCCATCTAATGTACAGCACTCAAATGCATTTCACTCTGTCAGGAGCTTACTCATAGGCTGTCCTTACAGTAAGCTCCTGACCGTGTGAAACGCATTAGCTCTGTACATCACATAGAGTAGTCTGTTGGATGATTCGATGATGTGTTCTGAGGATTTTAATATGGTGAGTGGTTTTGCTTTCCCTATTTGGAGTCCCAAAGAGCATAAAGAAAGAACTTTAATACTGTGATACATTATACAGAATGGCAATTTAGTTAAAAACAAAACTATATGGAAATGTCTAAAAATTGCATGCAAACCGGCGTATGGATGAAGCCTGCCTTTTAGTTACACAAAGCCACAGGTTTTCATTGTGCACCATTACAACCTTCGAGAAACATTGGCATACTAGTCAGTATCAGTTCGCAAAAGTGTATTTGCTTTGGAAGAATGAATCACCTCTAACGTCGAGTGGATGTTGCTGCATTATGTAAAACTATTAGAATAGTTTTTACATTTTAGAATGGGGTGCCTCAAATCTGTCCATAGTTTTTAAAGATGCCTTGACTGAAAAAAGGTTTACTAGAGCCCAGGGGGCTCAGTAGGCTGGTTCAACATCCGTGTCTAAAAGTGTGTGCTGCCTCTTTAGCCAGCCGGAGTGCTTAGTGAATCCTTTGTCATTTATTACATGCTTTAAATGTTAAAAAAAAAAAAAAAAAATTCCAGCAGGGCTTCCATTCTAAACCGGCGAGGTATGTCATCTCCAGCTTTTCATCAGTTCCGCCTGCCTCCTCCCCCCTCCCCCCCGCTGCCTTCTGGGACCTGTGTGTGTCCCAGAAGACAAAACAGGGCCATTCAGAAAGCGTAGCGCAACTC
Organism: Lithobates clamitans; assembly: GCA_037952925.1. Taxonomy (NCBI): domain Eukaryota; kingdom Metazoa; phylum Chordata; class Amphibia; order Anura; family Ranidae; genus Lithobates; species Lithobates clamitans. Next base: position 10,289,422 of record JBBGZY010000301.1, read on the forward strand.
GTGTGCGCACAGTAAGAAACCATCTGTGCAGCCTGAAAGCTTCACAGCTGGTGTTCTATCAAAATAGCCAACTCGTCGAAGTCTTCAAGAACGTCACTTTCGGTTACTCTCCACCATCAGTAAATGGAGATTGATGAGTTGGCTGTTTTGGACACAACACCGGCAGCGAATACACTACAGTACACGACGTGGCTGTTTTGACAGAATAGCGATTAAGGAGGAAAAAGTTGCCGCCGCCATGTTGTTGGTTAGTAGCGGACAGACTAACAATGTCTGCTCATTATAGGGTGTACCGTAGTGTATACGCTGCGGGTGTTCTGTCAAAACAGCAAACTCGTCCAAATCTCCAATTACTGATGCTGGAGAGTAACCGGAAGTGACTTGGTTGGAGATGAACGAGTTGGCTGTTTTGACATTACACCGGTTTCTCTTAGTTGCAATGCGGGCGCCTCCACCCGATCCAATGGACGAATCGGCTTTGGAGGGGGCCAACATCACGGGATCCCTGGACAGCTAATGCCTCGTTTCCACTGAGCGGATCGGTTCGGGTCGGTACAGTTTGAATGGCCTAGAATGGTCCGGTCTATTCTGGTGAGCGTTTCCACTGCAAGTGGGACCACAAGGGGCCATACAGGGTTTAGAAAAAGCACAGCAGAGGGTTTTCTGTCAGCAAATCAGTGGAATGTATCGTAGTTCCGCCCTAACCGAACCATTCCATTTTCTATGGCCCCACATCTGAAGCAGGACCCTGAATGGAACGGTTCGGTTCAGTTGTATGGGCCGCTTTCATAATGGAAACACCCAAAATAGCATACCGAACCGATCCGCTCAGTGGAAACGAGGCATAAGTGTCCTTATATTAAAAGTCAGCAGCTACATTATTTGTAGCTGCTGACTTTAAATTTTTTTCTTAAGAGGCTGGAACTCCGCTTTAAGCCTGTAAACGCACCTCTGTTAGCGTATGTGCCCATGCACACATCGCTGTTTACAGGCGTATATGAAGAAGAGTGTTAGCAAGCAGGAAAATAAAAGGAAAGCACCAAAAGGTGCATTCTGAGAGGAGCTTATGAGCATACATTATAAAACTTGCACACATGCACTTTAATATATTCCAGCGACCAGAATAAATCAATATTTTAATCCGTAGAATGCATTTAAACTCAACGCCATACGTGCACAAAACGCATGTACTTAGAGGCATTTTTTTGGCAGAAAAAAATCCAGCATATTTTGAGCATACATGTTCGCGCTCGTGTGTATGGGGCCTAAATAGGACAGATTACTTTGCGATAGGCAATTATGCGCTCACAATGTATACTTTTTATTCCATGACAGGGTCACGTTCAGCTTCTGCTTTATTATTGACAACTTGCAATGTGTAATGTTGCCGGCTGTAGAGTTCTGCCGATGATACTCTAATTGGATTAAAGATTTAGTTGCGTTTAGACATAATGACATTGCATAGTGTCATCTATCTGTGAAATAATCAGAGGAACTCTACGGCTCGCTCTGCACGCAGCAATGTCAGGAGATTAGTGGAGCCTTCACAAAACTGAAAAATGTTTTTTGTGTTCTTGCCCCTTCACAATCTCTTACAATTCATGTTTTCGAAGCATAATGCTGTACATAGGGAACCTGCATAACTATGAAATGGATGAAATACAGCAATGATAACATGACAGCAAACCACAGAGCTACCTGGCTGTATATCAGGAAACTTCTGCGGACTAAAACCCTCACACTGCCAGGACCATTGCATTTTTTGCATGTTAAAAAAAAAAAAAAAAAAAAAAACACACACACACAAACACACACACATTCTAAGGCTTGAAGATTTAACCACATCAATACTGGCCACATTTACCCCCTTCCTGCCCAGGCCAGTTTTTAGCTGTCACACTTTAAATGACAAATGCTCGGTCGTGCAACACTGTACTTCTATAAATTTTTCATAATTTTTTCACACAACCAGAGCTTTCTTTTGGGAGGTATTTAATCACCACTGGGTATTTTAGTTTTTGCTAAATAAATAGAAAAAGACGTAACATTTTGAAAAAAACAAACATTCTGCTTCATTTCTGTTATATAATTTTGCAAATAAATAATCTTTCTATATAAAATTTAGGTAAAAATGTATTCTGCTACATTTCGTTGGTGAAAGTAACCCAAATCAGTGTATATTAGTCTGTAGGAAAGTTATACAATCCACAAACTATGGTGTAAATAACTGAAAAATGATCAGTCCTGATGTACTAATGGACTATTGAGTCCCATCATGCCCCAGGACTGACGTCATAAAGAGCGGGGTCACCGGATGACATCACCCGGTGACCCCGCCCCATGCCTATATAAGTCGTTGCACACAGCGCACACGGCATTACAGCAGGAGAGAATGTCGCGTCAACATCGGAAGAAGAGAAAAGGGAAGAAGACACCGGAGAAGACCGGGCAACCGCTAGCAAAAGAGCGGGCAGAAGAGCAGAAGATAGCAGAGGAGCCTTGCAGACACCAGAGAGCGCGGAGAAGTCAGAAGAGACCCCCGGAGCTGCCTAATAAATCACTTTAGAAACCTGTGTAGTGTGTTTTTTTTTTTTATTGAAACTTTGTTTCCCCAGGTGAATGAGAAGGGGTACGATGTACCCCAATACTCATTCACAAAGGGTGCGGGGGCCGCCAGATTCCGATAAGCTCCCCGCCCGCAGATCCCGCCAACCAACGGCCAGGGTTGTCGGGAAGAGGCCCTTGTCCTCATCAACATGGGGACAAGGTGCTTTGGGGTGGGTGGCGCAGGGCCCCCACTGCCCCAAAGCACCAACCCCCCCATGTTGAGGGCATGTGGCTTGGTATGGTCCAGGAGAGGGGGGCGCTCGCTCTCCCCCCTTTCCTAACCTGCCGGGCTGCGTGCTCGGATAAGGGTCTGGTATGGATCTTGGGGGGAGGGGCCACGCCATTTTTTTTTGGTGGGGGTTCCTCTTCAGATCCATACCAGACCGAAGGGTCTGGTATCGTCTTGGGGGGGAACCTCACGCAATTTTTAAAAAAAAATTTCGCTGGGTTCCCCCCTCAAGTTTCTCAGCACACAAGTCGCACCCGCAAGTCGGGTCCTGTTGATCCGACTTCTGGTGCGACCTCTATTCAAACCAATGGGCCCCCATAGGGAATAATTGATTTTAAATAGAGACAGAGAAACGCGGCTGAAAGCCAGCGCTGAGTAACGTGCATTGAATTCAATGCAAAACGCTGCATTTTAATGCCACTTTTTTCCTGGCATATGTACTGGCTTTACACCCAGTTTTTTAAAACGTCCGTGGGCATGTAGCCTTAAAGTTGAAGTAAACCCTTCTATCACTTTCAGCCAAAGAAGCTGCCATCTTGGCCTCTGATCTTCAACTGCCATGGTGCTGCACATGTGATCAGTTATGACACCAGCCATTGGATGGTTTGACAGTTTGGTTAAGAGTCCTACCAATGCGAGTTACATTCCCAACACGTGACGGGAATATAAGTGTTTTTTGAAACAGTTAAAAGCAGAGTACCAGTCTGTGTAAAAAAAAAAAAAAACAAAAAAAAAAGGAAGAAGTAAAAGTCAGCAGCTACAAATGCTGTAGCTGCGAACTTTTGATATAAGGTACTTACCTGCCCAGGGTTCCTTCAGTGTCGGCAGCCCAAGCCGATTGGTCCATCGGCTTCAGGTGTCGGCATTGCTAGTAAGGGAAACTGGCAGAGAAGCCGGCTCTACTGTTTAAAACCTAGTTATATATTTCAGCCTGGAACTCCCCTTTAAATTCATTGATTTTGATTTCCATTTTAAAGCCGAACTCCAGGTAACACTTTTTTAAACAGTTACAGCAACAGTTATTTTTCCTTACACCAACATTATACCACAGTACTGCACAAAGCTGCTAGACTTGTCATGCTTTGCGAAGCTTATCTGAAGACAACAGACACAATATATGCTATTGGAGGTCATATGAGGTTTGTGTGCTTCCTGTTTTACACCTGAACTGCATTCATTTATATCCAATTTTGAAATTTATTGTCCCACTAAACTGACAAATACAATTTGAGCAAATGCATGAGAATTAATCATCCATATTAATCATGAGATTTCTAAATCCAGCCTCAATTTCTACATCCTCAAGCAGGCATATGTTTCCTCCACAATGATTGGTGGCAAGCATCTGCCTGTCCTCAAATGACTTGCATGATGCCAGGAAGTGCCACCACCATTTTTTTTCCGATTTGGTTAATGGATGAACGTGGCGCACACAATGGCGACCCTAGGGGGGGGCCAGAGGGGGCCCTGACCCCCCCAACATTATGCTGTGCCCCACCATGTGCCCCCCCCCCCCCAAAAAAAAATTTTTTTTTTTACAAAAAATCAATGTCTAAGAGGGAGAGAATCCCCAGTCTGCTCCTGTGGGTGATTCCTCCCCCCTCCCCTGCTCGCTGACACTGCATAATGCGAGCGTTCACACAACCACGGCCACCCGATCTGCTCCTTCACCTGCATCCTCATTGGCAGGGAGAAGATTGATTTTCAGGAAGGACTCCACCAGGACTCTCAGTTACTGAAAAAACAGACTGCTTTCTCTCGTCCTTAGGACAGGAGGACCAGCCTGTAAATTCCAAGAGATGCCAGACCAGCGCTGTCAATAGCAGGGGCAGGACAGCAAGAGGAGGCTGGGAAACCCCACAGTGGCAGAACACCAGGGCATGGAGGCAAGACAACCTTTGCAACCCTGATAGTTCTCCCACTGCTTTGGATTCTTATATTTTCTTGATATGCTGGTGACATATATCTCTTGTTTTCTGCCACCCTGGGGGACCCCAATACAGTAGGAAGGGAGCTCACTGCAGAACATGTGAAAGGGCCCTTTGTGGGGTCGTAGTAAAGGGCCCCAGGAGATATATATATATATATATACACATTTTATAGTTGCCCCCCTACTTTTGTCCCTGTTCCCCCATGTGCCCCCCCCTAAATTTGAAAGCTGGAGACGCCACTGGGCGCACACAGTGTAACCCTGTATTCCTTTTTTCCAGTGCAGAACAATCCACTGTCATTTGCAAAGAGATTTTCCAGCATGTCGGATAATATAATGACAATTGCTTCTAGTGATCAAAGTATTCAATGCAAGAGCAGTTCATTACCAAACTGTTCAGACCTGACTCTGGGACACCCAATTTTGCTTTAACCCCTTCATGCCTAAGCATTTTTCCGACACTTGTTGCTTACAAGCAGGAACCCGAGGGAATAAAATGGCGTTCGTGGCAATATTTTATGCCACACTGTATTTGCGTCGCGGTCTTTCAAATGCAATTTTTTTTAAGGAATTAATACACTTTCATAGATTAAAAAACAAAAAAAACAAAAAAAAAACAAAAACAGTAAACTTAAACCCTTTTTTTTGTATAATGTGAAAGATATTAGGCCGAGTAAATAGATACCCAACATGTCATTTCAAACTGCGTGCACTCATGGAATGGTGACAAATTAAGGTACTTAAAAATCTCCATAGGCAATGCTTCTACAGGTTACCAGTTTAGGAGGTCTAGTGCTATAATTATTGCTCTCACTCTAATGATCACGGTGATACCTCACACGTGTGGTTTGAACACCGTTTACATTTGCGGGCTTGACTTACGTATGATTTCGATTCTGCGTGCGAGAACGGAGGGATGGAGAGCTTTAAAAAAAAAAACGTTTTTTTTCTTTTTTTCTTTTTTTAACACTGTCCCTTTCATTAAATTTTTTCTGATCACTTTTATTGCGGTCACAAGGAATGTAAACATCCCTTGCAACAGTAATAGGCAGGGACAGGTATTCTTATGGAGATATAGATATAGATAATATATATCTATATATATCTATATCTATATCCACACACACACACATGTGTATAACATTACATCAGTCCCATCACTCCTCAGTCCCTGCCCTTATCCTTATGCCCCTGATCTATCTATCGATAGATATAAGACCCCCAAATCCCTACTTTGCACTTAAAAGCATACAAATCCCCAAGTTTGGCTGTTTTGAATACTATAATTTTAAAACATTTGGCAACTAAACTAGATCACTAGATCCGATTCCGGCTTTGTTCAGGTCTCCGGCCAGCCGGCGGACTTGCCGACTGGTTGCTTGGGCCTTTCTGGTTGGACTAGAGAGCCTGGGTGAGCTGCAGGAGGTGGCAGGTGGGGGACGTCATCCCCTGCTGCTTGGGATAACAGCCGAGCGGCTGCTTAGCAGCATCAGTTGTCATCACAAGAAAGCCGACCGTCGGCTCTAAAAAAAAAATGGTACCGGGGTGATGTGTGTCGCTGCATGCGTCACCCCGGTACAACCCCTTCAAGCTGAAGCCCGCATAATTGCAATACACCGGCGTAAAGAGGTTAAAGTAGAGCTAAAGGCAGAACTTTTTTTTTCCATTTTGGATAGAGTGAGGGAGGGTTACGACCCCTGTCAGGTTTTTTTTTTTGCCATCTGTGTCCCATTAGGAAGATTTCCCTTCACTTCCTAAACCTGCCAGCCTATAACCCAAGGACTATGAATAGTGTCCTGCACTGTAAGATTAAGTTGACCTGACAATTTTTTTTTTTTTTTGTTTATCCCGCTCCACTCTATCCAGTATATTTTAACTGAGCCATGTAAGGCCAAATACATAAAATCTAAAAGTAAGACCAAATCGAGGCTGTTTAAAGCAAGCAATCTTGCAAATTCAAGTATAAGTTGACACTACTGGGCTGTAGAGGTACAATAAAAATCACTCAAGAGTTAAAACCAATAACTACCGTATATCATGCTGGAAAAATCTTTGGCTGTCTTTTCTCTATGGAGAAAGAAACGAATGCTTTACTATAGATTTGCTGTGGCATGATGCCATCTGAGTTGGAGAACATCACTATGCAGATCTCAGCTGGTATGAGCAGATTTCTCTCTGTTGGTCCGTTTCACAAAAGAGAGACAAAGCTCTGTGCTAACGTGTCCCCGTCCTACATTCTAAACGAGAAGAGCAGCAAAGGACTTTTGTAAGGACACAATGACCCCCAATGATTTGATTTAGTAAGGAATTATCAAGACCTGAAAAATAGTTTTAGGGCATTCTCTGGGTAAAAAAAAAAAAAAAAAAAAAGAGAGAAGATGATCTAAACTAGGTAATGCAAGAGTCTACCGGTGTTGAATAGTTTATAGGACCTGATAATACATAGTTGTTGGTAAACATAAAAGAGACACTACAGTACAAGTAGAATCATTGTAACAAGTGTGGTCAGGACAGTCAAATGATAGATGCTGGGTATTATTTATTGGCTACCTTGTCTTAATATGCCTTTTGGTGTTTATAATGTGACTTTGTCGCCTTTTAAAGAACAGAACTATGCTACCTTCAAAAGAAGGCAGTTTACACCTACCCGTCCCACTGCCTGTTCATTGAAATCTTCATCACTTGCAGAGCAAAGCCACGGACAGAAGCTTCACATTCAGCACACATCGGGGTGTATCAGGTGCCCACATTCCCTGCCCCATTCTTGTGGTTCCATCCACCAGTTCCTATGTCATTATAGAACAAAGTAATGGAATCACAGCACACAGTGGGGGATAAAAGGATCCAACACAAAAGTACGTCAGATGTAAAGATTCCAGGCCCAGTCACACTTGTGGCATGCTGAAACTGCCCAAAACAGCGCAGGGTTTTGTTTTTTTTTTTATTGAAACGTCACAATGTGTCACATCATATTTCTGTGCACAGAACATTGAACTCTACGGACTAAGACTGGCATGCCATTAAAGTTGATGTGTGTGTAAAAGCAGATGTCCCAATACTTTTGACAATATAGGTTACATATATATTTTATTATCTGGGGTTTAACTATACAGAATTCATCCACAAATACTCCTGAAGAAGATATGTTATCATTCAAAAGCGTCAAGCTGTATTGTGCCATATATTCTGTGTCAATGCAAATTATCCTGTGAACCCATTTGTCACATGACATGGTATCTATGTGTGTTTTAAACTTTTGTACAATAAAACTTTTACATTTTATATGGATCTCATGGGTTGTTGTTGCCATGCTATATACAGTATCTCACAAGAATGAGTACACCCCTCACATTTTTCTAAATATTTTATTATATCTTTTCATGTGACAACACTGAAGAAATGACACTTTGCTACAATGTAAAGTAGTGAGTGTACAGCTTGTATAACAGTGTACATTTAAACTGTCCCCTCAAAATAACTCAACACACAGCTATTCATGTCTAAATCGCTGGCAACAAAAAAGTGAGTACACCCCTAAGTGAAAACATCCAAATTGGGCCCAATTAGCCATTTTCATGTGTCATGTGACTTGTTAGTGTTACAAGGTCTCAGGTGTGAATAGGGAGCAGGTGTTATCGCTCTCACTCTCTCATACTGGTTACTGGAAGTTCAACATGGCAGCTCATGGCAAAGAACTCTGAGGATCTGAAGAAAAAATAATTGTTGCTCTACATAAAGATGGCCTAGTTTATAAGTAGATTGCCAAGACCCTGAAACTGAGCTGCAGCACGGTGGCCAAGACCATACAGCGGTTTAACAGGACAGGTTCCACTCAGAACAGGCCTCGCCATGGTCGACCAAAGAAGTTGAGTGCACGTGCTCAGCATCATATCCAGAGGTTGTCTTTGGGAAATAGACGTATGAGTGCTGCCAGCATTGCTGCAGAGGTTGAAGGGGTGGGGGGGGTCAGCCTGTCAATGCTCAGACCATAAACTGCACACTGCATCAAATTGGTCTGCATGGCTGTCATCCCAGAAGGAAGCCTCTTCCAAAGATGATGCACAAGAAAGGCCGCAAACAGTTTGCTGAAGACAAGCAGACTAAGGACATGGATTACTGGAACCATGCCCTGTGATCTGATAAGACCAAGATAAACGTATTTGGTTCAGATGGTGTGAAGCGTGTGTGGCGGTAACCAGGTGAGGAGTACAAAGACAATTGTGTCTTGTCTACAGTCAGACATGGTGGTGGGAGTGTCATGGTCTGGGGCTGCATGAGTGCTGCCGGCACTGGGGAGCTACAGTTCATTGAGGGAACCATGAATGCCAACATAATGATAAAGCTTTGCCTCATCTAGCCAACTAAATTGCCTATGCGTCCCATCCCGGCATATATTAAAGAACAAGATTCCTCAAGGTTTGGGACTTTAATAAGGACGCAAGGCAGTGGTAATATAAAAATACAAAATTTATTTGACAAACAATGAATCAGTCAGTAGTATGACAAAAATATAAATATAAATATAAATAATGGCTGATGATAAAAAACATCTATATAGAGGGAAACCAGCTTAAAGAGAGGAGGGAGCTCGCAAAGGAATGTCCAACATGTACTGTGACATACTATAGAAGAGCATGATCCCCTCCCTTTGAAGACTGGGCCGCAGGGTAGTATTCCAACACAATAACCATCCCAAACACACCTCCAAGATGACCACTGCCTTGCTAAAGAAGATGAGGGTAAAGGTGATGGACTGGCCAAGCATGTCTCCAGACCTAAACCCTATTGATCATCTGTGGGGCATCCTCAAACAGAAGGTGAAGGAGTGCAAGGTCTCTAACATCCACCAGCTCCGTGATGTCATCATGGAGGAGTAGAAGAGGACTCCAGTGGCAACCTGTGAAGCTCTGGTGAACTCCATTCCCAAGAGGGTTAGGGCAGTGCTGGAAAAAAATGGGGAACTCACAAAATAATGTGTAGTGAACAGTGGATTTGCCTTTAGTAAATAACCCCCAATATCTGGTCTCCCACAGTACACAGAACATGGAAATGCAATTATGTTAGTAAATATAAACTGCTAAATACCTTTTCTCATCAGCAGTATATAGCAGTCTTGTGACTTCTATCAGTGTCTTTTTAAAGCTTGTAGGAGGAATTTTCTTTCTCTCCTGACTGTCCTATGAGACTGCATGACTCACAACCCTCTGTCTAGACAGTGCTGATTGGAGGGTGCATGTGATTGTGATCAGCACAGAGCCAAAGAAAAAAGAAAAAAAAAACTCTAGCAATACACACCAAACTGAGCATGTGCAGCCCGACAGCAAGGCTCTGTACTATCAGGGGATGGATTGGGGACTGTGGAAGAAGAGGAGGATCAGAGAAGACAGAATCAAACAGCCTTTTTACACAATGCAGAGGATTAACCCCTTAGGTTCCACAGTAAGTATAACAAGCATGCTTTACTACATATACAGACTGATTTTATCATTGTGGGTTTAGCAACACTAAGTATTCCCTGTATCCATTGGATAGATTTGCTCATTTGTTATCACGGTTTATTTACAATTCTTACAGTCGCCTATGGAAAGTGAACAGACACTGCATTCAGCTGGGTTGGCAGTTTTCACATTGCAGCCCTTCCCACTAGGCACAATAAACACAAAAAGTGCATCAGGTAAAGTATTTGTAAATAGATAAATATATACAAAAACAATTCAGGTTATAAGACCTATGAATGGCAGTCATATCATCTACGTACTCCCTATGTCTAGTGTGTGCAGCAGGAACACAGAAGTGATTCCTTACACAAGCATTACTGGCAATCAACGCACAATTTGTTTTTTCTTTCTTTTCAAACACGTTTCAGTAGGAGAAGAACAGAAGCACAAAACACAACAGGGTCACGAGTTGTGAAGTATGCAGAAATGGACCACTAAGCAAGCTTGTGTTTTAGCAACAGTGGCCTGTTTATATCACATGCCGGAGAGCAGCAGATGTCTACAAATCCACATGTAAATCATAGGTGTGAAATATGCACAGTCCGTGACATTCTAGACAAGGACTGACCAAGGGGTCCAAGCCTTATAAGTGCAGAGTGCCGTCCTAAATCCCGGATAACCACAGTGGTGACATCAACCGCACAAAGCTGGCATATTCAGGCACCACAAACCTGAAAAGACCCAAGCAACACAGATCATTTAGTAAGCTGACCTATTATTTCATGGGTATCCAATATGTGATCATGGATAAAAAGAATGTGCAAATAACATGGCTAGGGATATGGATGCCTAAAACAACATTACATTCAGTAAAAGCTGCAGGCAATATGCAGATAAATACCCAGTATTAAGAAACATTAAGTGCCCACTCGGATTTTTCACTTTTTTTTTTTTTTTATTGATGCTGGCTAGCTGAAAAATTCTTGGCTTTTATATCTTTACCAGTCTACAGTTGAACAAAATCCCCACCAAAATCCCCAGCTCTGCTCAGCTATATATTGCATTTATAGCCACTTAACAGTGAAGTATGTTTTTGTTTTGTTAGTTTTTTTGCAGAATCATACTTACCTAGATGGATGCTGCATCTGTCCCCTGCCGGCTCTAACAACTGATAACCGAGCGATCAAACACCGCTGATCACTCGGTTCTCACAGCTCCCAGAGCAGAGAGCTGGTGACTGTCAAGTCACCAGCTCTCTGCTCTACCCCCCCCCCCCCACGCTCACTGGAGCGTTGAGCTGTGGAGGGGGTTGGAGCGGCCGGCTCGGGCTCTCAGCAGACTCGCTCCCGAGCCGTGCTCCTGTGAATACACATTGTCCATTCACACACACACACACACACAACACTGCTCAGCCCCGCCCCCACTCTCTCCTCATTGGCTCACTGGCTGCGATTGACAATAGCTCCTGCTGCTATGTGAGTCAATGAGAAGAGACAAGAGAAAGCCGCTGCTCCCATGCACATCGATGGATCAAGATGGAAACTTGCATAAGTATAAGGGAAGGCTGGGAGCTGAAGCCTTCTGCCTTTAAAACCACTTTAAAAAATGAGATTACCTTGTGGGTTTCTTTACTGTCCTGCCATTCTTAAATACTAAGTGTTTTGTTTTTTTTTATTTTGTTTTTTTTTTCAACAGAAAGAGTAACGCTTTTTCCAAATGTGTTGTTCTTTTTTTTCTTAATGTAAAAAAAAGAAAAATGAAAAGAAAAACCCAAAACGGTTTTGAAAAATTATATAAAATATATTTGGGTACTGTGTAGCAGTGGTCATCATCCCTGTCCTCAGGGCGCACTAACAGGCCAGGTTTTCAAGATAACTGAAATATATCACAGGTGATATCATTTGCTGCTTAGTGAATGCAGTATTCTAGTCTGCCTCTCCCCCAAGGTAACACATAAAACCTGGCCTGTTAGTGGGCCCTGAGGACAGGAGTTGATGACCACTGCTGTGTAGCATTACCAAGTAACTGTCAGCCAAACTATCAGAGCATTAAAAACTGAAAAGCAGCCTGGTAATGATGGGGGGATATGACAAGTTAATACCGAAATGATTAGATAGGTTTAATTTAAATGTCAATATTTTAATACCTACGGTTTTAACACGTTGCTACAACAGAATTATTATAGGCTCAAAGATTCCCACAGATAATCTGGTTATAAACCCAAACAACAAAGAAAAAAAACTTTTGTCTGATAGTCCATTATTCTCAGCCAGTCCACAGATTAGACACGCACAATGATAGCTTGCCTTCTCCAGAACAAGCATTAGGGGATGTCCCAGATGCAATGTGTAGGAACCGCGCCTCCTTCCCCCCATAATAAAAGCAATCGGAAAATAGCTGGAAGGTGTTTCACCAGACCAACATTTCTTAACAAGAATTAACAAGTAATCCAAAACTTGCCTATGAAGGATGGCGTTACCTTTTGTAGCATATAGAGCAGGGTTTCTCAACCAGGGTTACTCCAGGAGGTATTGAGCTAGAGTTTTAATTAGACCAGGGTTTCTCAACCAAGGTTCCATGGAGCCCCAGAGTTCCTTCAGAGGTTGCTGGGGGTTCCTTGAGCAATGAGCAATGTTCTGCCTCTCAGATAAGTTCCCACTGACACCATTGATCTTTTTAGCTATCTGTAAGAGGGTCATTCTTCCCAATGACCACAAGTGTAAGGAGCATTCTCCCCACTGACCATCACACTAATGTATCATGAGTTTTATATATAGTCATTTTTAGCAGAGGGTTCCCCAAGACCGAGAAGGGTTTTCAAGGGTTCCTTGTGTTCTAAAGGTTGAGAAAGGCTAATAGAGACCGTAATCCCAAATATGCCTACAAAAGGTATAAACATTACAGGGGTGTGTAATCGTTTTTTCTACTAAGAATGTAAATTGGTACAAGAATTAACCACTCCAGGACTGCCCACCACAGTAATTTTTGTGTTCCTGGGTAGGGGGCATAGCGTGCACCTCTCCATCCCAGCTGTGCTGCCATTAGCTACAGCACAAGCCAATCAGTAGTTCCCAGCCAATGATTTATGGCCGGGACCTGCCGATCGGCTGAACGAATGACAGAAGAGAGCCCTGAGTAGGTAAACACGGGGCTCACTACTGATATCAGCAATATGGCATTTTTTTCTCCCTGCAAAGTAAACACAGGCACATTGGTTAGTAAAAACAGCACACAGTAAACAGTTAGGAATATATTTAACCCCTTGATTGCCCCTGCATGTTAATCCCTTCCCAGCGAGTGGCATTAGTACAGTGACAGTGCATATTATTTGCGCTGAACACTGTATTACTGTCACTGGTGATGTCAGTGGCAGTTGGTCAGTCCTCCCCCAGCCTCAGTTTGTGTCAGATTATCCGCCACACTATCGCAGTCCAATTATTGGTCACCGATCACCGCCATTAGTATAAAAAAAAAATCCATTATCCATACCATAGTTTGTAGATGCTATAACTCTCGCGCAAACCAATCAATATACACTTATTGGGATTTATTTTTTTTTTTTTAACCTAAAACATGTAGCGGAATACATTTTGTACAAAATGTATAAAGACATTTGATTTTTTTTTTTTGTATTGTTTGATTGGATAGATTTTATAGCAGAAAGTAAAAAATATTTTCTTCTAAATTTTTGGCATTTTTAGTAATTTAGTGTGCAGAAAACAGAGCTGCGCTTATGCAATGCAAACTAAAATAAAGTCCACGTGAATAAGTAGAGTTTTTAGATTGTAAGCTTTAACGAGCAGGGCCCTCCGATTCCTCTTGTACCAAATTGTAATGTAACTGTAATGTCTGCCCTGTTATAAAGCGCTGCGCAAACTGTTGGCGCTATATAAAACCTGTATAATAATAATAATAATAATAATAATAATAGATAGAGGCTCTTTTAAAGTTCATTGATAGAAATCCAACACCAACAGCAACGTAAAAACCTCCTTGTGTAAAACCACCACCTCTAATAATGAGAGTGCTTACCAGATATTGTGGACCCTCTATCTCTAGAGAGGTCAGTTAGGCAATGATCAAAACCATCAGCGAAATTATTCCGATGTTGGTAGGGATACACTCCTACAGATTATAAAACCACTGGGTTTCCTCCAGACCAGCCTCCCAAAACGTCAGACAGGAAGAGGGCTGAAACAACTAATGGACATAATTGATTATTGACCACTATTTTCATAATCAATTAGTTGGCCTGCATAAAGAAGGCATTAATATTTTTTTACATATCTTAAAATATAGTGCAACACATATACGGCTTAGTAATGTGGAGCAATGCCTCATGGGAAATGTAGTCCTGGGCTGGGGCTGTTACGGGGGGCGGGGGGGTTTAAAGCAAATCGGGACGCAGCGCAGCCACCTGAATGCTTCCATCTGATGGGCAGGAGTCTGATTGTCAGATTTACACACAATTTTTGATGGCTGTGTAACTTGGTTAACCCCTAAGCCCTGGTTCACATTGCAGCGATTTTGGCATGAGATTTGACATGGCAAGTCGCATGCCAAAATTGGCGGCTATTGCTACTACTTTTGGCGACTTCGGGGTGCGATTTCTGGACGAGAATATTGGCAAAAATATTCATACGTTACTTCTTTGTAGATTCGGTGAAGGAACGAATGTCGTTTGAAAATTTCTCTTGCTTTTAACATTCAATTTTAAAATTAATGTAGTAATTTCTGAATGAAAAACCACATACTGTCCAAAAAAATTACCGTAGTTTGAGCAAGAAAAGTTTTCTATTCTGCTCCTTTGAATTTTCACGTCACCGTGGTGGAAAACGAACGTCGATTTGATCCCACTAACGATTAGAAAATTGACCGAACGTTCTTAAAATTAAAATTTTCGAAAGGAAACATTTTTTGTGTACGGCCAGCATAAGTGACAGCAGGCGAAGCATGCATCAAGCTACCTGCCTATGACAAGGGAGTCCGTTATGCATAATATTATATAACATTCCTGTCTGAAAATCTGCAAAACAGTGTTTTAGGTCTTTTTTACATTTTTTTTCTTTAAATAAAAATGTGACCGATGATCTGTAACAGATTCAACCTCTAGTATATACTGTCTGGTATTCTCAACGTGGATTAGATACTTTGTTACTTAACCGTATAGTTAGTTATTTACAATATCTCAAAAAAAATTAGTACACCCCTCACATTTTTGTAAATATTTTATTATATCTTTTCATGTGACAACACTGAAGAAATGACACTTTGCTACAATGTAAAGTAGTGAGTGTACAGCTTGTATAACAGTGTAAATTTGCTGTCCCCTCAAAATAACTCAACACACAGCCATTAATGTCTAAACCACTGGTAACGAAAGTGAGTACACCCGTAAGTGAAAATGTCCAAATTGGGCCCAATTAGCCATTTTCCCTCCCTGGGGTCATGCGACTCAGTGTTACAAGGTCTCAGGTGTGAATGGGGAGCAGGTGTTTTAAATTTGGTGTTATCGCTCTCACTCTCTCATACTGGTCACTGGAAATTCAACATGGCACCTCATGGCAAACAACTCTCTGAGGATCTGAAAAAGAGAATTGTTGCTCTACATAAAGATGGCCTAGACTATAAGAAGATTGCCAAGTCCCTGAAACTGAGCTGCAGCATGGTGGTCCAGACCATACAGCAGTTTAACAGGACAGGTTCCACTCAGAACAAGCCTCGCCATGGTCGACCAAAGAAGTTGAGTGCACTCGCTCAAAATCATATCCAGAGGTCGTCTTTGGGAAATAGACATATGAGTGCTGCCAGCATTGCTGCAGAGGTTGAAGGGGTCAAGCATGGATGTTATGAGTGTCATGGCTGGGGCTGCATGAGTGCTACGGTACCAGCACTGGGGAGCTACAGTTTACTGAGGGAACCATGAATGCCAACATGTACTGTGACATACTGAAGCAGAGCATGATCTCCTCCCTTCGGAGACTGGGCTCACAGGCCAGTATTCCAACATAACGACCCCAAACACACCTCCAAGAGGACCACTGCCTTGCTAAAGGAACTGAGGGTAAAGGTGATGGACTGGCAAAGCATATCTTCAGACCTAAACTATATTGAGCATCTGTGGAGCATCCTCAAATGGAAGGTGGAGCAGCGCAAGGTCTCTAACATCCACCAGCTCTGTGATGTCATAATGGAAGAATGGAAGGGGCCTCCAGTGGCAACCTGTGAAGCTCTGGTGAACTCCATGCCCAAGAGGGTTAAGCCAGTGCTGGAAAATAATGGTGGCCACACAAAATATTGACACTTTGGGCCCAATTGGGACATTTTCACTTAGGGGTGTACACACATTTGATGCCTGCGGTTTAGACATTAATGGCTGTGTGTTGAGTTATTTTGAGGGGACAGCAAATTTACACTGTTATACAAGCTGTACACTCACTACTTTACATTGTAGCAAAGTGTCATTTCTTCAGTGTTGTCACATGAAAAGATAGAATAAAATATTTCCAAAAATGTGAGGGGTGTACTCACTTTTGTGACATACTGTATATTTATCATTGCACATGGATATTCAAGGATAAATTTAAACTTTACATATTAACTAAATTAAATTATACACCACACTTTTGAGGTTTTTATCAGATTAATCAATTCATCGAAACAATAAAATCGGCCAACTAATCGATTATGAAAACAATCGCTAGTTGCAGCCCTTGAAAGGAAAAAAAGTTCCAATAGTGTAGAATCTTCCAGATATTTTATTAAACAATTTAAATTATTATTATTATTATTCAGGATTTATATAGCGCCAACAGTTTACGCAGCGCTTTACAATATAAAAGGGAGACAATACAGTTATAATATAATACAATACAATAGGATTAAGAGGGCCCTGCTCAGAAGAGCTTACAATCTAATAGGGTGGGGCAGGTGGTACAAAAGGTTGTAACTGTGGGGAATGAGCTGGTGGAAGTGGTAGGAGATTAGTTGGAGACGTGATAGGCGTTCCTGAAGAGATGAGTTTTCAGGGATTGCCTGAAGGTAGCAAGAGTAGGGGATAGCCGGATAGATGGAGGTAGCGAGTTCCAGAGGATGGGAGAGGCTCTGGAGAAATCCTGGAGACGAGCATGGGAGGAGGAGATGAGAGAGCTTGAAATTGCACTTACACAACTAGGTAGGTAAAATGGCAAACTGTACAGTATAAAAGCTGGCAACCGATTCAAACCCGCATTTCCAAAATCGATAGGGACGCGATGATGTCAGCATGCAGCACTGCCCTCTGCGAGTAATTTTTTAGTGTATATCGCAAAAAAAAAAAAAAAAACAGTGGCGATCAAATACCACCAAAAGAAAGCTCTATTTGTGTAAAAAAAAAAAATTATATAATTTTCGTTTGGGTACAGCGTTGCATGACCTCGCAACATCCGTCCTGAATGCATTTTTTTTTTTGCTTTCCAAAAAATGCTTCTAAACTCAACTGCCTAGAAATGACTATAAAAGACCCTGTGTACATGTACTGATAAGATAACATAGAGGAGAGTTCCGTTTACCAGCAGCAATGTGCATGAAGCCTAAAGATTTATTACAAAAGCAAAAACAATTGCTATAAATTAAAGAGGCAATTAAGAATTATTTCACAGCTTGGCAGCAAAAGAAATAAAATATAAGCACCAAGTTCAGTTCCCTGCTGGGTCACATATATTCTTTATCACAAGCACAATCTGGTGAACATCTGTCAGAGTAGAGGGACTTGTGGCTTTACAATGTGTGCTGCATTCAGATAACCAAAAGGCTCAAAGAGGAAAACACCTGTAACAAATTATTCGCCTGAAAAGGGATGTCCATTTCTTTAATACAAACATCCCTTACCTGTTTATTACAGTATTTCAAGGTCCAGGTGCATATCCTTGCCAGGAAATGTTTTATCTTTGCCTACTCAAGGGAAAACATTCATTCCTTCGTTCTAAAATGAGTTCTAGACATAATCTACTTTATACATTTGACTATTCTACGTTGGATTTAGAATTGTGTTTTGGTCAAACATGAACGTGTAGTAAAACTCCTGATAGGAATATACGATGTAGGGAGTTGGAGCATGACTTGTATTTGCAGGGAATTGTGTTTATTATAAAAGAATGAGGTTAATAAGACGTAGAAATGGGCACCACTGTTAAAAGTGGTTGTAAACCTCAGGCATGAAATATGAACAAAGCATATCCCTCTATAGTGTTTACTTGTCTCAATCCAGAGCACCAAGTGTCATTTCTGTCTGCTGCTTCATTCCCCTGCTATCAGCATGAATCACTTCTGACATGTTTTCCTGACACCAAGAGGAAAAAGGTGACAAGGGAGGGATCTCCAGCCCATGCACATGACATCCCCAGCTCTGTTTCAGTGTGCTGTGTGAAGAGGGGTGTGCGTCTTCCCTCCAATCAGCTCTCAGAACTCTCCTCACTGACGTAACTTCAGCTCTCAGCCCCCTGCTTTTCAGAGCGGAGAGATCCTGTGTAAATTCGGGGCTTTGAATGAATGTAGGGAAAAGATGGCAGCAGATAAACAGGACTTGTTTCATCTCTTGTTTCATCTCTGTGTATTACCTGAGACCAGTCAATTCACTGGGTATATGGAAGGGTTTACAACCACTTAAACACAATTGCTTGTAATTTCAACAATCTGCTTCCACTTTATATAAAGAAAACAGAAAGCTGAAGACTAGTAGCTATGCACAGCCTATTGCATTAGGGTGTGCACCACAAATCACAACCACAATGTGTGTGTATGTATACGATGTCAGTCGGGCAGAGGGCGGTGTCAGCCAGTCGGGCAGAGGGCGGTGTCAGCCAGCCGGGCAGAGGGCGGCGTCAGCCAGCCGGGCAGAGGGCGGCGTCAGCCAGCCGGGCAGAGGGCGGCGTCAGCCAGCCGGGCAGAGGGCGGCATCAGCCAGCCGGGCAGAGGGCGGCGTCAGCCAGCCGGGCAGAGGGCGGCGTCAGCCAGCCGGGCAGAGGGCGGCGTCAGCCAGCCGGGCAGAGGGCGGCGTCAGCCAGCCGGGCAGAGGGCGGCGTCAGCCAGTCGGGCAGAGGGCAGTGTCAGGAGGGCAGTGAATGTCAGTTTTTTTATTTTTATTATTGTATTTTTATATTTTTTACAAATCAATGTTTTATTATTTTTTTTACAATTTCTTAGGACCGATTTCTCACTTTTGAAGCAGAGAAAGGGACTGAGGACAGAGATTCCCCAGTCCCGTTCTCTGCAGCCTCAGCTGCACTGGACAGTGAATGAATGGGAAGTGCTGAGTGGCTTCCTGTTCATTCACAAACTGAAGCAAAACAAACACAGTTTACTATGCTTCAGCTATGAATGAATACAGTGAGTGATCGGTACCATGATTGTTGGGTTGCTAATCTCTGGATTAGGGTGTGCCCAGGCACACTCAGCACACTCCGTGCGCATGCCTATGCTATTGACATGTGCAGCCCATCCTAGCTATTTACAATACCTTACAATGCTATATATAAAAAATTTGGCAGTAATTTAATGATGGGTGCCATCATTAATGTATCTAGTGTACACTGATCACCTTTTTGAGCTCATAATGCATTCTACTACAATTTCACCAATTTATATTTCCCAACTTTCTGAGATGAAAAAGAGGGAAAGAAGGACACAGTGCAGCACAAAGAATGTATAGGCAAAGGCCACACCCCTAAGTATGTGAGCCATGAAAAATTGTAATGCAAAAAATAGTCGATTGAACAGATTCCACCCCTACGTTTCTTACCCAGCTTTTCATAACAAATGCAATCATTTAGTTAGTTGGGTGAAAATTGTATTTACTTTTGATCAATAGTACATTTTAAAGTGTTAATTCACCTTTACCAAAAAAATATAAAAAAGGTAAAACACCGAACACCTCCCCCCGGGTCCTCGTACTTACCTCTGGCGATCCTGAAATCTCTGCCCTTCTCGGTGTAGCACTTCCAGGATGAACCAGATCAAATCTGATTGGTCAGCACAATCCCAATGAATCAATCTGGTCCATCCCGTAAGCACTGCACAGAGAAGAGGAGAAGAGCAGGGATTGTGAATCCCAAACTTCTAGACCAACTGTGGGAGCCCTGACTGTTGCATTTTTTTCTGCAAAGGTGAACCAACCCTTTAGTCTATATAAAGGTCTATATATATCAGGCCAAAAAAAGAAGAGGGACAACTGCGGAGGAAAGAGGGACAGAGGAACTTGGTTCAAAAGAAGGACAGGTCCTCCAAATGAGGGACAGTTGGGAGCTATGCCAATTTCTTGTGAATAGGCAACCTTCCTACAGTTATCCTTTAATTAACCACATTCCTTCCATCAGCATCCCTCCCCCCAGCGTCTTATACTCACCTGTCAAACTCCCGACAGATCCATCCAGTTTTGCTCAAGTGTTTTGCCCGCTGTCTGCTGACGTCACAGAGCCGGTCCACATGCCTGGACCGTCACCCAGCTCAGTCTCTCAGCGAGCCGCCCAGAGCCTGAGCCAGCCGCTACCACCCAGCGCTCCAGTGAGTGCGGGGGGAGCAGATCAGAGAGCCTGTGACTGACAGTCACCAGCTCTCCACTCAGGGAGCTGTGAGAGCCAAGCAATCGGCGGTGTTTGATCGTTCGGTTCTCAGTAATAGAGCCAGTGGGGAACCGATGATGCATCCACCTAGGCAGGTATAATTGTGGGGGGGGGGGGGAAATACTTCTCTTTTAAATTGTGTTTTCGGGTTGTGGTGCTCAGATGCAGTTAGGATCTGCTTTAAGGACTCGTAGATGTACTGTACACCTTGCTATTCACTGCCTACTTTATGTTCTTTTTGGTCTGATTCAACATAGAACATTCTTTCCAATTTGACACGTGAACTAGGCATCAAGAGGGGTCAAATATAGATAAAGTAGCTTTCATGCTTTTAGAAAGAGATTATCAACTTTCATTCCTGTGCATTCATCTGGTATACAAAGAGTCTTTCTATGACACAAAGCAATTCATAACATTGTAAGTCATGCCTGTACATGGGAAGTACTTTCAAATTTCCCAGTTAGCTGAAGTAGATTCGCAAAGACATCTTACTGGTTGTGTCTCTACATTATGCCCATCAAGAATACCAAAAATCAACAGCCCAGGGTATAACCACTACAGTACATGTATAAGTTATATAACCGAGACACATATACACATTTGTGCAAATGATCTTGTAACCAAGAAACTCAGACATCTCAAATAAGTAACTTGTAATGGTTTTACAGAACCGATGGTCATGTTGGGTTCACACGTGTTGTATGGTAAGATGCATTATGTCATGTTAACATGTACTGTGCTAAGAGCTAAAAAGGTGCATGTACTATTCTGTCTAACAGTGCACTACAACAGTGATGGATTACCGTGTTCTACAACATACGCATGTAGTCATAGTATCTTGGGATGCCATTAGGAATGAACAATGCATTACTGCAGTGCAACAGCATGGGCCCAGCCTAGTTAAAGCGGTAGTAAAGCCCGCTTGGTCATTTTTACCTACAGGTAAGCCTTTAATAAGACTTACCTGTAGGGAAAATGAATATCTCCTAGATGTCCACTCTGCACTCTGAAGGTTCGGCATACCTTGTCGGACCTTCAGATCTTTGTGCCGGAAACCGGGGGCTTGCACGTGCAGGAGTGACATCATCACGGCTCCGGCCAATCACAGACGGCGCGTGCACACCCTGAAGAAAGGCCAGGGGAAGATGTCAGCCCTCTCAGCAGTGACAGGACAGCACTGGAGGGCTTCGTTCCAAGGCGAGTATTTCATATTGTGCTAGTATATGATGCATACTAGCACAATATGCCATTGCCCCCCTTCCACAACCGCCTTAAAGCGAATCTTCATCCAAAAAGAGAAAGCTCTGCTTTTCCTTCTCCTCCCTACCTCTCCCATATTTGGAATGTTTTTGTTTTTGGAGGGGGAGAGCAGGTACCAGATTTTGACCAGCTCCCACTTCCGTTCGTATGGCCACAGTGGTCCGAGCAGCAGTTCAACCAACCCTCCCCCCACCCCCTCATCTCCCCACAGCCTCTTGGGACACGTCACAGGTCCCAGGAGACAGCGGGATCCGTCACAGGGCACAGCGGGCAGCCACCTGTAAAGCCGCAAGGCGTCAGTGTCGGCTGCCCACAGTTAAAGTGATTGTAAATGATCACCTTGCAATACAATCCATTCAGTTTACAATAGAAATGAAAGGCAAAACTATTTTGTATAGATATAACAAAACATTTAAAAATTACCTTTTTTCTTTATAAGTGATCACATTCCCTCTGTTCTCAACTGCATAAAAGCTGGGGGAGGAGAAGCAGCAGCACACTGAGCTTCCCAGTGAATGGCTGTGCAGCAAGGGGACATGTCAGGACAAGTCTGATCATTGGAGAGCATACCAAGTTCCCAGCATAGCTAGAGAACTGACCATGGTGTGCTTTCCTGCTTAGGATGGTCCGCTTTCAATAGGAAAGCAGAGGGACTGGCAGAAACACCAGGGATTTCACATAAAAGAAGCAATACAAAGAGAAAAGGAGACTTTCTCATACAAGTACATACTACAGCAGGCACATATCAGGAATATGAACTATTGGGGTAACAAACGCTTTAAAGCGGTAGCAAGCTCCACTTTTGTACCTTAAATAAGGCTTACCTGTAGCTACAGTGCTTATCTCCTAAACGAGCGGTGTTTAGGAGATATTCACATTGGATGCAGCCGGAGATGTCACCGGCACATGCGCTCTGAAGGGACGGCACACCTGAGAGGTCATCACGGCTCAGCCATTTAAAGGACTGTAGCCAGCAAACTCAGAGGACCTAGGGAAGATGTAAGCCCTGTCTGTGGTGACAGCGCACTGCTGGAGGGCTTCATTCTAAGGTAAGTATTTCATAAAGTGCTCTGCAAAAAAACATTGGTCAATTCACCAAATATTTGTTACTTGAGTAAAAAAAACATAAAATCCTAGTAAATATCTAACACATGACAAAAGGACTCCCAGAGCACTATGGGTTAAAGAGTACACAAGTACTTTTCTGTCACACTGTCTCTCAGACAGAGCCAAAAGACAAGGTATGCAGCACTGCTCAGACTCCTTCACTTATGTGTGTAAATTTAATCTTCAGCTATTGAGCTCTGTAAAGAATAGGTAGTTTGAAATGAACAAGACGAGAAATAAAAAGAAGCTGAGAGTTTCGCCTCCTGCCTGCCAAGATAAAAAATATTCATATGCAATATTTCTTACCGGACAATAAATATTTTAAAAATGTTGTTAGATATTTCTGACCCCATTAAAGAAAGAATATTTGTGCAAAACCTTCATTTTCCCTTTATATGCAACCATTTTCTGCTAGACCTAAAATAGAAGTGCATTTTTTATTCAGTAAACATGGTATAAAAAAAGGAAAGCCGTACATATTTCCTTTAAGTGCAACCATTTTCAACTAGACCTAAAATAGAAGTGCATTTTGTATTCAGTAAACATGGTATAAAAAAAAAGGAAAGCCGTAACAGACAGGATACAGGTATAAATACACAATCCACAGGGATTTCATACATTGACATAACTTTTTCCAGCAATACGAGAAAGAACAATGCCTTTCCACTGAAACTGCCTTCTATTATCTTCTTGCTTAGGCACAAAAAACAGCTAATTAATAATGGACAGAGTTGGATAAGAATATGCTGAGCTGATTAAAAATGAATAGATATCCTTTGATGTCTTTATAATTGCCAAAAATTATCCACATAGACAAAAATATTAACATTGTTCTAAAGTCCCAACTTTGGCCCTTCAAATGTTAAAAGAATTACAACTCCCAAAGTCCTTGCCATCTGCAAGGCTGGCTGGTTCCCTTAACTACTCAACTTCTGAAGGACCTTCCATGTCCAATAGATAGAATAAATCACCAATGTAAATAGCTCACCTGGTGCAACGGTTTGTAGTGTTGCCGAGTTGACTCTCCGAGTGCTTGCTACATGTCTCCGTTTGGAACCAGTAAAGAGCAGGTAAAATACATCAGCTCGTTTCTTACTCCGTTTATTAAGATGTACGGTAAGGACACATTCACCCTGAAAGGAAACACAATAGCCCAGTTAGAAGTTCCTTCCTTAGACTGGTATTTGCTTCCATAATGGCATATGAATTCTAATGCTATATCCACATAATGAAAGAAAATCTGTTGTATTACACCACATGTCTCAAACACAAGGCCCATAGACCAAATCCGGCCCACCAGGCCATTTAATTTAGCCCTTGCTTCTTCTCCTGCAGCACCCCGCCAGTCTCTGTCCCCACGTTGTCTCAGCAGTTGGCAGCTGAGGAAGACCAAAACCCTTCCACCAGATCCTGGGCCTTTCTGTGCAGCCTCAGCATCCCCTCATCTCAGCCCCCCCCCCTGGTCTTAGCATTCAGCAGACTCCAGTCCTCCCCTGGTCCTCTTCTAGACCCTGCAGCACTAGGTAAGGGGGATGCAATAAGATATAAGGGATGGTGGGTGACTCTTGACTACTGATGGTGGAGGGGCTCTTGACATCTGATTTAAGGGGGAGAGGGGTACTCAGGACATCTAGTCTTAGAGATACAATTGGTCCTTTGAGGGCAACCATAAATGCTGATGCGGCCCGTGATTAAATTGAGTTTGACACCCTACATTACACCATTTCACCACTGAAAATTGTGAAATGATTATAACAGAAACAAGTGGACACCTGACTTTTATCTCCCGAATGAGCTGGTGTCCCCACTGCAAATGATTGTTACAAAACAGGAAATATCCATAACACAAACACATCATGTGGTTCTTCTCAGTGAACAGTTTACCACGAAGGCCAAGAATGAGTGTACATCTCAACGTAGCCCTACTCGAGACAAAAATATGCAGAATCAAATTACCTTCCTACATGTCTTTGGATGGGAACATCATTCTTGCTGCAGTTGAACACCAAAAGACTGCAATGGCACAGAGCAATGTGGATTGTGATTTTTTTCTCTTCGTCTTCCCCGTCAAAATATTCTTCTTGGAATCCATTAAGGAACACAGAACGTCTAACTTTCAGGTTATGCTGCTGCCTAAAGAAGGGATGGACACTGCCAAAAAAAAAATGCAGGCCGGCCTAGGACAACCTCTCTTACTACCAGAATGCCTTGGTTTGGAGCAAAGCGCACCAAGATCATGATCATAAACACAGAGGGGCGACATCGGTGTTCCTCAATTTCCCCAAAAAAATATTTTACGGTGAGCACAAAAAAAACGAAAAAAAAAACCTCTTTTCTGTCTTGTCCATTGAGGGACACAGGAAGTATTTAACCTTTGGGACATCTAAAAAACAGCCCAATTGAGGGGGTGGGCAACACAGCAATTGCAAACAGGCTCAGGAAAAAAAATTATTATTCTGGATAGCGGTTTCCCGATGTATTTGCACAGTCACCACAATTGCAATACCACTATCAATTGATGTTTGCATTTTAGTCTCGTTCACCTACTAGCTACCTCTAGATCTATAAGAACTTTGATAGGCCTCTTATTGTTTTACGCACATAAGGCTATACTCCTTTAATGGAAATCCACCAAACACCCCCCCCCCCCACACACACACACACCTTAGATTATTGGAAGAATATAGTCAATAAAGCGGCCCCATTTTATAAATTTACATATGAATCTAGGGGATTTTCCAAAAAATCCTCCAAAGTATGGGATATTTGGACCGAGTCCAGAGATGCTGTCGGATACTCAGCAACCCCTTCATAGGATACTCTGTTTTGCTTCTGTTTACTGCTTAGATGTGGATCTGTATACAGGGAATGTACCACCAGACCCTTTAACTTTGCACACCCCAGATACCTCGCTTCCAATTCCCTAAGCCTTGGTTACCAACCACCTTGCCTTTTGTGGTTTTTCTTTTAATGTGTTTGTTTTAGGCTTTGTTTTGTATTCCAATTTATATTCTTATAATAAAAAGAACTGAGGACTGCCTGAAGGATTTTTGCGGAATGGGTGGTGTCAGCCCTTTCAAGCTTTCCTTTACTATACCCTGACCTACTCTTTTTCACAACGTAAGGCTCTATTCACACTAATGCGTTGGGAATTTTTTAACATGGGTTCCTATGGAACATGTCCACATCAATGCATTTTTGTGACTCTGCGTTTTTGGAAAGGGTGGGGGACTTTTTTCATGCAAAATGCAGCGTTTTGCATGTAATAGAATTCAATAGACCCGCATCCAAAAACGCAAGTACCACGTTTTTACCGCATTTTGCTATTTTTTTTTTCTCTCTTTTTTTAACACTGTATACAGTGTAAAAAAAAAAACCGTGGTAAAAACGCATGTTCAAAAATGCAGCAAGCACCGCAAAAAGCACTGCAGAAATGCTCAAAAGCAACATGCATAGATGTGAATCGAGCCTTAGGGCTAATCATTCTGTAGTCACAAGAAAAAACGCTAGGACGGGCAATTTTTTTTTTTTGAGCAATTGTGCACAGGACAGGTCTGAATGATTTACAGGTATTATTAGCATGTATTGGACAGATCTATAGAACCCTTTCAATTGAATATTTGCAGAACATAAAGGGAGCAAATAAGAATATTTCATTGTTGGGGTTTAGATACATTTTAATTACATAAAGTAAAACTCCAATTTTCTTTCCAACTACAATCGTTCTTTTAGCTGATGTTATTACAATTCATAAAAACTTCTACTTCTGAAGTCACATGGTCATTTCCACTAAAACTGCACGTTCTGTCATTTCTTCAGATATGTAGAACCATTTGAATATATTCCTCCAGGAAAAAAAAAAATCCGGTGCATTAGAGGGCATTGCCAGGAATGCCAACTTTTCTACAACAGGATTCTGGAAATTTTCACTGCAAACTGTACACTGCTGCCATGTCTCAAATAAACGGGGGTGGAAAATCATGAGAGGTTGCTGAATAAAATTAAAGGATAAAGCTGTACTGTCCCCTCACACCCGACATCCCTTGAATAAAGAAAATAAACAAAAAAAAAAAAGATGGCCCAAAATTTGTTGGTCAAGCAGCAACTGCTTCCAACCTGATGCAGCCGCTGTTCTGGCATATTGACAGCCGGCCAAGGCTGGAAGCAAGAGATTTATCCATCTGTGCTGTATAACATCGGTGGAGGAATCAGTTACATTTTGTTTCGTGCAGCACCAATTCCCACAAGTTTTAATATTAAGCCCCCGTTCACACCAGCGCGACATGCGATTCCCAAATCGCACCTAAAGTCACACCTAATGTATTTCCATGGCTCTGCCTTAATAACTGCGATTTGAAGAGGTGCATTCTGAAAAGTAGTTAATGTATTATTTTTTTCCCAAATTCAGTGCGATTTATCGCTCATAGACTGTAATGTAAATCGCACTGAAGTCATGCCTGTGTCTATATCAGCGCGACTTTGAGTCATTTGTCACTGTTTTTAACCTCTTCCTACTAACAATTCTGTTCAGAAAACAAAAGCAGCGAGTTCCCCCGACAGCTGAATGTAAACAGAATTGCTGGCATATTAAAAAATGGAAAAGAAAAATACTGCGTGGGGGTCCCCCCCCAATTCTATACAAGGCCCTTCGGCAGGATTTGGGAGCTCCCCATGTTGGGCATGTTGAGGGCATGTATGGTCCAGGGGTGTGCTTTACAAGGCGCCTTCCCCCCTTTCCTAGCCTGCCGGGCTGCATGTTTCGATAAGTGTCTGGTATGGATTTTGTGGGGACCCCACGCCATTTTTTTCCCCCTTAAATTTCATACCAGATCCGAAGGGCCTGGTATGGATTAGGTGGACTGCCACACTGTTTTTCTAATTTTTTAATTGCTGGCAATTGTGCTAGAAAGAAAAAGGAATTACGTCTCACACTGTAGTTTTTTGATTGGACATCGGCAAGTCTCAGTACATTAAAATCGGCAAAAATCGCATTGAAGTCAGGCTTAAATCTGATCAAAGCGCACCACTTTGAACCAGGGCTAAATCACAAATGCCCTGGGTAGCATCTATGCGTACTGTGTTAATATTTAATAAAACCCAAATTTCCCCTTATATTCCTTTTTAAAAAAATCCACTTAAAGCCAAGCTGTCCCTCAAAATATTTATTTTGGATGGCGTAGGCTCCATTAAATCTGGAGAAAATCATAAAGATGTTCGGAACATTGTTATTTACAACTCTGACAGCACATGGTTTTAACTTCTACATCAATGCTGAAAAATTCTGGTGGAATTTGTAAAAAGCAAATGTGATTCCAATCTAATAATTTAATTTAATGTTAAAAAGCTACAAAAACAAAATGAGATCGGGAAAGGGGAAAATACTTTACACTACTTCTGCTAAAATATTTTTAGTAAAAAGGCAACCATGCATTAAGTCTGAGGAAACCGAGTTATTTTTGTAATGTACACCTGAAGCCCATTTTTTATGTAACATTCACATTTATGGAATTCCAGATTTCATGATTAAATTTCATATACAGAATTCCATGTTCTACTTTTAGTAGCTATCGGTATATCATGAATTCAGCATTTCTACTTGAACTGTATGTCCAGCCAAAATCTTTTTTTCTTAATTTTTAATAGTGTAGGGAAGGCTTGTTTTGTCATGTTTTTACCGTTTTCTGGGGCTCCATTGGAGAGACTTCTTCCCACTTCCTGCCCAATGACAACATTTTACCAGGAAATAAATGGGAACTTTCCAACAGTTTTACAGACAAAAAGAAAAAAAGATTCTCTTTAGTAAAGTAGGGGAAGGCTAGAACACTTGCCAGATTTTTTTTGAAATTTAAACAGCAGAGACACATTAGATAGTCAGAAGCAATTCACAACACACAAAATATTTAGGGCTCATTCACACCACGTCGATCATGACGCATTGCAATGTTAATTTCTTTTTTTCTTAGAACTTTACTGTAATGTTAATGATACACTGAAAAAAGTAGTATTTTCAGGGCACACCATCGCAATGTGGTGGGATGGACAGGCCTCATGGGGAACAAAGCTTTTTGCCTTTTCTTGCCCAGTGCAGTTCCAAGAAACCTCGTGTGAAAGAGCTCTTAAAAGCGGAACTTGTTTTTTCATTTTGGATTGAGCAAGAGAATGAGGGAGTTATAATTAGGAATGCACCAATACCATGTTTTTTTGTTTTTTTTAAACATTGAGTATGAGTACCAATACTTTTTTAAAGTACTCGCCGGGGACCAGCTGAGCACTGCTGATACATCTAATTCTATCCCTACCTCCTGGCCACCAAGCTGGGAAACTGGGGGCTAGGAAGAACTCAGTGGGGGGCGGAGGTAGAGCGGACAGGGACTCCAAAATTCTGTGCACCAATGAGGTAATCGTGCAGGTATTTTTAAAAACAAAAACTTCTCTGGGTCTTGTGTGTTTAGTGGGGGGTCGGGGGACAAAAAGCAGACTATTTAATTACTTTCGGGTTTAGGCCGGTTAATCTGCAGCAGCGCTCCCGACCGTCCCCAGTGTACTGATACAGAAGAGGCCGGCCTTTGATGCGATTGTCTGGAGGGTGGATTAATCCGCCTAAACCCAAAAGAGAAATAAATAGCCCGCTTTCTGTCCCCCGGCCCTCACTGAACACAGGGGGCCCGGAGAAGTTTTTTTTCCAAAATAGCTGCACAGCGGGGAATTAGCTCATTGGTGCACAGAATTTGAGTCCCCGCCCGCTCTACCTCCGGACCCCTCACTGAGTTTGCAGAGCCAGGCCTATGCAGGAGGGCTGGAGGCTGGTGTGGGTTATGAGCAGTGGGGGGGTGGAGATGGGCAGAGGTGACAGCAGAGGGAAGGAGGAGGCAATAGGCAGAAGTGACAGCTGGCGGGATGGAAGGAGGTGGCGGGGAGGGGAATCCCGCTGACAGCTGAAATGTTATCAGTTAAGGACGCGGCGGCCCCGCTCCTTAACAACCGATAATTGCCAGCATTCTTTTCTTTACATTTCAGCTATTAGCAGGGAATCCCACTAACAGCTGATAGAATGGAGCCATAAGGTATCGGTCTCTCTTATCAGAGCATTTGCATGAGTAACAATACTTGCACAAATGCTACCGGTATCTGTGCAACCCCAATTATAGCCATATCAGGTTTTTTTGGTCATCTATTTCATTGAGGTAATTTTCCTTCACTTCCTCTCCCAGAGTCAAAACAGAAAGAGAGGAAACCCTCTAAAGTGAGAGAATCTCTGGTTGTCACCAAAACTAGTGTCCCAATTGGAAGAAGATTTCCAATCTAGTTCTGCTATGGTGACAAAACCAACATTTGCAGGGCTGCCCTGTCCTCTTCCTGCTGCTGAACTACCATCACTGTGGGGGGAGTGGTCAATCTATGAATGGGGGAGAAAATACTGTGATTGATCAGACTCTTCCCCCATTCACTGATAGCATTACAGGTAGTGTAACTTTTTTCAATGGAAGAGAGGACAGGAAGGGGCGTTTCCCCGTATGATCATCTTTAATGCAGCAGACCCAAAGCTGTTAACCCCCAAAGCACTGGAATTTCAGAAGCAGGAAGAGGACAGGGCAGACCCACAATGCATATGTCTACAGAATCCAGCACCCTGTAAGAAGCATCCTTCATTACAGGTAAGTAATGTAACAAAAGCTGTACAGTGAAAAAAAAAATGTTTGTAAATAAACTTCAGCTTTAACAAAGGCTGTTGCTAAAAAGCAATGTCAACAGAAACAACTCGTTACAAAACTAAAGTAATAACATGTCTCCTGCAAACCCCCGGCTCCTGCCCAGCCCTAATAGAGCTTCCTTTGATTTACTTGCGATACAAAATATATAGGGCGATTTCCCGGAAGTTTTTGTTGCACGCATCTGACTTACCCTCCACAATACGTATGAGCTTCTCATTAATCCAGTCTTGGTTTCAGCCTTGAGAGTCCACCCAGAATTTTACACGTGAATAAACAGCGTTCATTGAGGCACATGATTTCGGCTGGCTGTGCAGAGAACACACGAAGCACCACAGAAGTCTACCATTCTTTTTTTTTTTTCGATGCTGAGTGGTTTGTTAAGATTACAGCATAAAGGATTACAGTTTATATCTAGCTTCAATAGCCATTATAGCAGTGATAGTAGTGTCTGCTCCAAACCACATGCTGCATGGCTGTATATTTTTACACACACTTCTCTAATCCCTGACAACCATCTGGTATCTTTCAGCCGGCTCTTTTGTGAACATCTAGTTAACACGGCAAGTGGCGTAGAAGAAAACTATTCAATGGAAAATGTTAACACCCTCAACGAGAAGTTCTAACCCAAGGAACATACCTAAAGACCAGATCATGCTGAAATATTACTCAGCGAGCAGCCTGCCAATGTTTTTTTATTTACTGAAAAAAAATTTAAATTACCATCACAGTAGAAAAAGTATAAACATTCGGCATGTTAAACTCTACAAAGAGGATGAAGCCATTCCAGAAATGTGCACCCTGTAGTCAGGCTGTTCTGAATCAGTTTTTTGTTTTTTTACATCTATGCAGTGCCATGACAAAAAAATAACGGCCACCCAGGAACAACGAACTTAAAACGTCACTAAGACCCCTTTCACACTGGAGGTGTTTTTCAGGCGCTTTAGCACTAAAAATAGCGCCTGTAAAAAGCATCAGCTGCAAATGTTCTGCAAGCAGCTTCTTTGCAGCGCCGTAGGAGTGGTGAATACACCGCTCCTAAAGCCCCCCTGCCCTTTGAAATCAATGGGCAGCGGCCCTTTGCGGGCAGTTTTAACCCTTTTTCGACCACCAGCGGGGGTTAAATGTGCCAAAAAGCGCTGCAAAAGCTACGGTAAAGCGCTGCTAAAAATAGCGGCACTTTACCGCCGACAGCGTGAAAGTACCCTAAACCCACATTAAAAAAAAAAAAAGGTAAATAAATTGTGTATTACATGCTCACTCAGTCACTATGAGAATCGTTTTCTGTATTCTACAAAAAAACTGATTGATCTTGCTGAACTCTATCTCCACCTTCTGTTCATGTCCCCAATTCAGCTAGGGATTTTGCACAGCAGTGTTGGCAGCTCTGCACATGCTCAGTTTTCGGTGAGTTTCTATGCTGAGCATTTCCTCCCCATCACATCTGAGCAGTCCATGTGACTACAGAGTCTAACATGTGGGTGTATACACAGTGCTAAATGACAGCCCACTCTTTCCCTCCTCCTCTATGCCCACTAACCAACTAAATACAATGGAGGCGGGATATTACATGGTGGCTTCAACTCCTTCAGGCTGCTGCTTCATGTAGAATTTTTTTTCTGCAGAACGTCCAGTCCTCTTCCTGACACTGAACTTCAGGCATAGGCAGAGGATTAAAGTATATGTAACCCCCCCCCCCCCCCCCCCGTCTTGTAAAACAACCCAATTTAAAATAGAAATTAAAGGCAAAACATGTGTATAGATCTAAAAACAAAAAACAGAAAAAAATTCTCCCTTTTTCTTTTTTTTTTTTTATAAGTGATCGCATACCCTCTGTTCTCAGCTGCATGAGGAGCTTAGAGAGCTTGGGGAGGAGAAACCACAGCACATTGAACAGTGAATAGCTGTGCAGGAGGGGGGGTGCCAGGACAAGTATAATCATTGGAGAGCAGGCTGACTACTCAGCACAGCTAGAGAAATTACCAATCTGTGCTCTCGTGCCTAGTGTGGTCAGTTTTTATAGCAGAGAGACTGGCAGGAGCACAAGGGATGTCACACAAAGGAAGCAATACAAAGAGAACAGGATACTTTTTCAAACAAGTACATGGTACAGCAGCCACATATCAGGAATATGAAATGTTGGGTTTACCTGTTCTTGAATAGCTTCAGATTTTTGGCACGAGCATCATATTCAAGTTCGTACAATGAGGACCTACCCCGAGGCTGCAAGTGTAAACGAGGACTTGAAGATGGTTCAACAAGGACCTGCCCCTTTTTCCCCCTCTCAACCATTTGGAGAAGCCTGCGCATTGTTGACACTGCAAGGGTTGTTTTTGGTACATTCCTGGAGTACAGCTTTAACCCCCTCTGTGCCAGAGGTTCATTGTCAGGAAGAGGACTGGGCACCTTGCAGAGAAATCTTCTACGCAAAGCAGCAGCCTGCACGACGAGGGACACACTTCATTACAGATAACTCAAGTGACCGCAGCTATTAAGGGAACATGATGAAGTGGGTTCCCCGCGAAACTAGTCAAAATTTCATGTTATCTGTGATTATTTTAACATTGTTTGTATCAATTTTGATTACTGTATAAATAAATCTTGTTTTTATATATATATTTGTTGTATTTTGCTACATATTCTTTTTCATCTATACCGAGATAGTCTGCTTGCACTTTACCTTGGTGAGTTTGGAGCTGGGGTCCTCACTCCCAAATTTCCAATTCAATTAGGGGAACAAAATACTTTTTGGACTAAACTTCAGCTTTAATATCACATATGACAAATGTACTTGTGATTTCATAGGAAATGTAAAATCCAGTAAAGCCGGCTGAAAACACAGAAAGCATGCACTGATTAATCTGCTGTACAATTAAGCTGCCCTGCTGTTTGGCCTGTGAGGTTCATTGGCAGACCACATCCCTTCTGGAAAGTGTCAGCTATTTATACATTTCCGAATGACTTCACCTTTGCTGATATCAGCGCAGGTTCTAAGCACTTGAGATCAGGAGGCAATGAACTGGGTCAAGAGTACAAGGGAAGGTCAAAGTCATTATGTACAGCCTGGAGGTGTAGTGTTCCCCTTGTTGACTGATAACCACCAAGATGGTGCTGACCAGACAGCTCAGTTAGGCCTATTTTTATGCCTGAAGATGAGTGGCAGAGACGATTGCCTGAGAGTCTATGACACGAGGCAGACCAAAGAACTCGCATTCCAAAATGTTAGGCTTATGAGCAACAGCCAATTTTTATTTAAAAAAAAAAAAAAAGGATTGTATCATTTTTTTCCATATATTTTCTTTTCGGTTCAACATTAAAAAAAAAAGAAAAAAAAAGAAGTTTAAAAATATTGGTTTCTTTTCATTCATTTAAATGTATTCAATTTACACTATGTAGCCAACAAATGGCAAGTGTTGGTCTGCTGGAACTCCGGTTCCTCCTGACTGACCAAAAGTAGCAGGATCCAGGCTTACACATATACAGTGGCTTAAACTTCCTCTTATTGGTTGAGGATGAGGTCACAATCTCCTCTTCTGCCAGTTAGAGGAAGCCTTGTATTCATTCATAAAAAATACAAGGCTTCTCTTGAATGACTGAAGCATTCAGGCCAACTGATTTTATTTTATTTTTTGGGGGGGGCAATAAACGGAAAGTCACCCATTATGCTGTGGCACACAGCACCACATACCGTATGTAGCTGATGGTAATAAAGTATAGTAAAATGTGCACAGTACACCAGTACAAGAATTTGACAAGTTTTATCACACAACCTTAAGTGCGCCCTCTAATTATATATATACACACACATATACCGTATATACTCGAGTATAAGTCGAGTTTTTCAGCACGTTTTTTTGTGCTGAAAGTGCCCCCCTCGACTTATACTCGAGTCAAGCACTTTTCTGCAGCAAAAAATGTCATTTTCCGAACCGACTTTGGGGCCCTGTATCTCAGGGCCACTTGGTGCTAGGAACCCCAAATTTGGTGTGCAAACCCAGTGGAATGGGTACCATAACATATCCAGCTGGGGTTTCTAGCACCAAATGGCCCCGAGATACGGGGACCCAAAATAGGTTCGGAAAATGTCATTCTCTGCTGCAGAAAAGTGCTTGACATTTTCTGAACCGATTTTTGGGGCCCCGTATCTCGGGGCCACTTGGTGCTAGAAACCCCAGCTTTGGATATTTTATGGTGCTATTTTGGCTGCAGCTAGGGGGCATCTAGGAACCCTTAACTACCGAGTTTGAAGTTCGGGGGATCTATGGCTGCAAATGGGCACAGTGATGCTGCAAATGGGCATTGTTGACCCTCTTTTCCACTTACAGTAGCTGTGCATTTCTCACCCTCGTCTTATACTCGGGTCAATACGTTTTTCCCATTTTTCTGTGGTAAATTAGGGCCTCGACTTATACTCGGATCAACTTATACTCGAGTATATACGGTACATATATATACACATACACATATATACACACACAGTATCTCACAAAAGTGAGTACACCCCTCACATTTTTGTAAATATTTTATTCTATCTTTTCATGTGACAACACTGAAGAAATGACACTTTGCTACAATGTAAAGTAGTGAGTGTACAGCTTGTATAACAGTGTCAATTTGCTGCGAGCTCCGTGAGTGTGATCGCGGGTCCCACGGACTCCATGTCCGCGGGGATACCCACGATCATCTAACGGAGAGGAAGAACGGCGAAATGCTGATGTAAACAAGCATTTCCCCATTCTTCCTAGTGACAGGACACTGATCACAGCTCCCTGTAATTGGGTGCGGTGATCAATGTCGTGTCACACGTAGCCCATCCCCCCAACAGTTAGAATCACTCCCTAGGACACACTTAACCCCTGCAGCGCCCCCTAGTGGTTATCCCCTTCACTGCCAGTCACATTGACACAGTGATCAGTGCATTTTTAATCGCACTAATCGCTGTATATAATGTGAATGGTCCCAAAATAGCCCCAAAAGTTTCCGATCTGCCCGCCATAATGTCGCAGTCACAATAAAAATTGCAGATCGCCGCCATTACTAATAAAGAAAAAAATATTAATAAAAATGCCATAAAACTATCCCTATTTTGTAGATGCTATAACTTTTGCGCAAACCAATCATAACGCTTATTTTTTACCAAAACTATGTAGAAGAATACGTATCGGTCTAAAATGAGGAAAAAAAGTTTTTTATATATATTTTTTGGGGATATTTATTATAGCAAAAAGTAAAAAATATTGCGTTTTTTAAAAAATTGTCGCTATTTTTTTTTGTTTATAGCGCAAAAAATAAAAACCGCAGAGGTGATCAAATACCACCAAAAGAAAGTTCTATTTGTGGGGAAAAAAGGACGTCAATTCTGTTTGGGAGCCACGTTGCACGACCGCGCCATTGTCAGTTAAAGCGACGCAGTGCCGAATCACAAAAAACGCTCTGGTCAATCACAAAAAACGCTCTGGTCTTTGGGCAGCCAAATGGTCCAGGGCTTAAGTGGTTAATTTGCAAACACAAAAAAGTATTTTTCCTAACGAATTCTTAGCAGCAAAGCTCAATTTTAGACAGCAAAATCCTAATTAACAAAAATTCAACTACAGGAGAGTCTAATTATTCATTAAACAGGTGTTCAGCAGACAGCTGATTGTAAAAGGGTGTTATTTAAAGAAAAAAACTTCCCATTTCATGCTGTCAGCAATGGCAGCACATAGAAGAGAAATGTCACAAGGTTGAGAAAGAAAATAATTTCTTTACACAAGAAAGGTGAAGGTTATACGAAAGATCAGCAAAGCTCTACTTATCAGTCAAAATACTGTGGTAAAAGTGATACAAAAATTTAACAAAGATGGAACTGCAACCATCTCACAGAGTTGTCCAGCCCGTCCACGGAAATTAACACCTCGACAGGAACGATTTCTGATGAGAAGGGTTGAAGGAAATTGCCATGCAAGTTCACTGCAATTAGCAAAAGTAGTAGAAAGCCAAACTGGGGTGATTGTTTCTCGTGAGACACAATATGGCGTACACTGCAGAGGAATGGCATGCACGAGTGTCGTCCATGAAGCAAGTCTCTCCTAAAGGCCCTGCACAAAAAAGCCTGTCTAGAATTTGCCAGAGTCCATGCCGAAAAAGAAGACAACTAACTAGGACTCTGTACTCTGGAGTAATGAGACCAAGATAAAAGTTGTTGGAACTGATGGCATCGCAAAGGTGAGGAGTACAAAGAAATATGCATTGTGCCTACAGTGAAACATGGTGGTGGAAGTGTCCTTCTGTGGGGCTGCATTTCATTGATGGTATCAAGAATTCACAGACGTATTGCTCTATATTGAAAGAGCAGATGCTACCATCACTCCATGCCCTCGGTCGTTGTACACTTCCAACATGACAATGATCCAAAACACACATCTAAGGCCACTGTTGCATTTCTGAAGAACAGGGTGAAAGTGATTCAGTGGCCAAGTATGTCTCCTGATGTGAACCCAATCGGGGAACACCTTAGGGGAACTCTGAAGAGACAAGTTGAGCATCACTCAGCATCCAGGCTCCTCCCAAGGGCCAGCCTACTACTTGCATCAGGGCTGAAGGCTCTTCAGAGGAACATGCAGAGGTAAATGAGGCAGGGTGCTGTGATGTTTTTAGGAAGCTATTTATAGCACCCTGTTGGCCCCTCCCACCAGCCATGATCTGTCAGCAATTTTTCGTGAACCACAGAGACCCAATAATAATATCACAAGAGATAAAACCAGAAAAGCTATATTTAAAAATGTCATTAGCATGTTGATGACGGGGGGGGGGGAGGATAAAATATAAGCAGATTAAACTTTAGCTTTAAGCAAAGAACTTGCAAATCAAACAAGTGAACTCAAATTTCATCTAAAAAGGTACTGGATGCCTTTTGGCTAAAATGGAAGAATGGGATTGCCAGCACAAATAAAGCTATATTAAGTGCTCATGTGTATGTATTTACTCCTCTAGTAAACAATCAGGGCTGTCTACAATGGAGCAAAACCAAACCAAACACAGCCTGTGGTTTATGGCTTACACCAACATCTGTAACAAACACTATGTACTCTCTGTGGTTTACACAGTTGGATTGGTTTACTAAAAGGAAAATGGGCACTCTGCAGGGGAAAGTTCACTCTGCAGGGGAAAGTTCACTCTGCAGGGGAAAGTTCACTCTGCAGGGGAAAGTTCACTCTGCAGGGGAAAGTTCACTCTGCAGGGGAAAGTTCACTCTGCAGGGGAAAGTTCACTCTGCAGGGGAAAGTTCACTCTGCAGGGGAAAGTTCACTCTGCAGGGGAAAGTTCACTCTGCAGGGGAAAGTTCACTCTGCAGGGGAAAGTTCACTCTGCAGGGGAAAGTTCACTCTGCAGGGGAAAGTTCACTCTGCAGGGGAAAGTTCACTCTGCAGGGGAAAGTTCACTCTGCAGGGGAATGTTCACTCTGCAGGGGAATGTTCACTCTGCAGGGGAATGTTCACTCTGCAGGGGAATGTTCACTCTGCAGGGGAATGTTCACTCTGCAGGGGAATGTTCACTCTGCAGGGGAATGTTCACTCTGCAGGGGAATGTTCACTCTGCAGGGGAATGTTCACTCTGCAGGGGAATGTTCACTCTGCAGGGGAATGTTCACTCTGCAGGGGAATGTTCACTCTGCAGGGGAATGTTCACTCTGCAGGGGAATGTTCACTCTGCAGGGGAATGTTCACTTTGCAGGGGAATGTTCACTTTGCAGGGGAACTGTCCCTTAGCTTAGTGAATGAGGTAAGGCTCGGTTGACACTGCTGTGACTGCAAAGTCGTACGACTTTGGCCGGCAACTTCCTTCCAACTTGAATACCATTTCGGAGCCTGTACAAGGGCTGAAATCGCACCCAAGTCGGACCAAAGTTGTGCAGGAACCTCTTCTAAAGTCGGAGCGACTTTTGTAACATCAGTTAACACTTGCTGACCAGGCCTTTTCTGCAACTTTTTGATTAGAAGTTTAAATTAGTATTTGTTTGCTAGAAAATTACTTTGAACCCAGAAACATTATAGATTTTTTTTTTTAATGCAGAGACCCTAGATAAAAAAAAATGGCGATCATTGCAATATTTTATGTCACACTGTATTTGCACAGCGGTCTTTTAAACTTTTTTTTTGGAAAAAATACACTTTAATGAATATTAAAACAAAACACCACAATAGTTACCCCAATTTTTTTTGTATAATGTGAAAGGTGTTACGCTGAGTAAATAGATATCTATGTCATGCTTTAAAATTGCACATACTCGATAAAAATCGGGAAAGGCGACTCTTTAAACATTTTACGGGTTACCCGTTTGGAGTTACAGAGAAGGTCTAGCACCAGAAGTATTGCTCTTGCAATCTCGGCAACACCTTACATGTGTTGGAACACCGTTTACATATACTGGCGTGACTTACGTATGCATTCGCTTCTGTGCGCAAGCACGGAGGGATAGGGCACTTTACATTCCTTTTTTACTTTTTTTTTTTTTGCGCGGTCCCTTTATTTTAATTTTTTTTGACCCTTTTTTCCTATTACAAGGAATGTAAATATCCTTTGTAATAGAAATAAGCATGACAGGTCCTCTTTATTGAGAGATCTGGGGTCAAAAAAAGACAACAGATCTCTCATTTACCTTTAAAAGCAAAAAAAAAAATGCTTTTCTTTGACATTTTGACTTTAAGGAAAAAAAAAAGGTCGCTCCGGTCCTCCAAGGGCATAGAGCCTAGTGGGGGGCCCATCTTGCCCTCACTTGACTTCCTGCAAAGGCATCGCATGCATCAGTTCGCTTCAGGGCATTACTGAAGGCACCAGTAAGCCCAGAAATGACTGGGGGGGGGGGGGCACTTCTCCTGCCGCTTCTAAAAGTGATCCCCTTGTGAATCCACCACTGGGATCACTTTTGTTGGAAATCCGGCAGCCTAAGGGGAAAAACGATACTGGGGGCTATGGCATCTAGCTGCAGCCATTGCCAGTGGTCGGCTAGTGGTTAAGACGGCTCTCATAGGGAAACCTTGCATTTGACATGTCATGCAACTTGTGGTTTTACAAGTCGGATCCCAAGCTCTGCAGAACTTCACCATCCAACCATTTATAAAAATATTTTTGTTTCCCCTTACATGTGGGTATTCCTTGCAAACTGAATTTCCCCCACATTCACTAAGCTAAGGGAAAATTTCCTTGCAAACTGAACAGCCTATTTGCCTTCGGTAAATCAACTCCGATGCCACCAGAATTCTCAGCCAACATAACCAACCCAAAGGGTAGAAGAAAATGGACATAGTCTTCACTTTGTCTTATGATTAGTTTAGTAAACTGTATATTAGAAATGATTAAAATTAGTAGTTTAGAATAATAACTGTTGAACAGATTATATCCAATGTGTTGCATGTCTTTCAAAAAGTAGACCATTCTGTGGCTCTTCCAAATAAAAAAGTCGTAGGCAGAAGAGGAAGAGAAGAAGAAGGAACAACAATGACTGGATTTCCCCACTCCCCTAAGGAAAGGGGAGTGCTTCTTACAGGCCTGTTACAAATAGTGGCTTAAATAGCTCTCTACATCTCACACTTAATCCAGAGTCCTATTACAGCGATTATGTAATGGTGACAATGACATCAGTAAGCTCCTGCGGCTCTGCTTTTTCTGGCCCTTTGTGTCACACATAGGTCAGAGATTAGACTCAACTGGACAAAACTGGATGGCGGCATCACAATAATTCATGAAATCAGCTCTCCGCTGCAATGTAAAAGGGCAATCCTACAACCAACAGATAACCAGAAAAAAAAAGTCAGTTTTTATTGCGGTCTGTCAGGAGTTAAAACCCTCCCAAACTCTAACCAAAATTAAAAAAAAAAGTTTTGCCTATAGTTCTACTTTAAAGTGGTTGTAAAGGCAGAAGGTCATCTTAATGCATTAAGATAAAAAGCCTTCTGTGTCCAGCATCCCCCCCTCGGCCCCCCCAATACTTACCTGAGCCCCGTCTCTGTCCAGCGATGTCCACGAGTGTCTCAGCCGCCTGGAACTCCCCTCCTGATTGGTTGAGACACAGCAACATCGCCACTGGCTCCCGCTGCTGTCAAAGTCAGTTAGGAACTCAGAAGTGAGAGGGGGCGGGGCCAAACCACAGCTCCGTGTCTGAATGGACACACAAGGAGCTGCAGTTCGGCTTGGATGCCCCCTTTACCAAGCTGCTTGCTGTAGGAGCACTCAACAGGAGGGAGGGGCCAAGAGCAAAAAAAAAATACAGCTACAATCACAGCTACAATAAATTATGGTGTGGGGTTGATTTTTTAGGGGTTGGGCTTGGCCCATTAGTGGAAGGAAATCTTAAAGTGATTATAACATGTTTGTTATTTAAAAACAAAACAAATCTTTTACACTTACCTGCTCTTTGCAAGGGTTTTGCACAGAGCATCCCCCATTTTCTTCTGGGGCCCCCCCGTTGGCGCTCCTAGCTCCTCCTCTTCATCGGGTGCACCCACGGAAAGCTGCTTTCTATGGGGGCACCCATGGGAGCACGCTCACGAGTCCCGCTGCTGCATCCATTGACACAGAAAGCAGGACTTGGCCCCGCCTGCCGCTCTCATGTCACTGGATTTGATTGACAGCAGCAGGAGTCAATGGCTCTTGCTGCCATCAATCTATCCAATGTGGAGAGAGACAGCGGCTGGAGCCACTGGGCTCATGCTCATTGCTGGAACCGATGGGTTCAGGTAAGGAAAAAAAAAAAAAAAAAGTTGGGGCTCTGGGGGCAGCTGCAGCACAAAGTTTTTCACCTTAATGCATAGGACGCATTAGGGTAAAAAACTTGGAGACTTTACAATTCCTTTAAGGCATCAGCATACCAAGATATTTTGGAAAATTCCATATTCCCGA
Organism: Lithobates clamitans; assembly: GCA_037952925.1. NCBI lineage: Eukaryota > Metazoa > Chordata > Amphibia > Anura > Ranidae > Lithobates > Lithobates clamitans. The sequence goes on from JBBGZY010000301.1 coordinate 10,331,178, forward strand.
CTTTGTGGGAACAGTTTGGGGATGGCCCCTTCCTGTCCCAACATTACTGTGCACCAGTGTGCAAAGCAAGGTCCATAAAGACATGGATGAGCGAGTTTGGGGTGGAGGAACTTGACTGGCCTGCCTGTCTTGACCTCAACCCGATAGAACACCTTTGGGATCAATTAGAGCAGAGACTGTGAGCCAGGCCTTCTAGTTCAACATCATTGCCTTCTAGTTCAACATCAGTGCCATCACAAATGCGCTTCTGGAAGAATTAACAAACATTCCCATAGACGCACTCCTAAACCTTGTGGACAGCCTTCCCAGAAGAGTTGAAGCTGTTATAGCTGCAAAGGGTGGGCCAACTCAATAATGAACCCTACAGACTAAGACGCCATTAAAGTTCATGAGTGTGTAAAGGCAGGTGTCCCAATACTTTTGGCAACATACTGTATTCCTGTCTGTGTATGTTTTCTTGAACTCTCCTCTGGCAAATTATAACTTGTAACGGTGGATATTACCTATAGTTACATAGTAGGTGAGGTCGAAAAAAGACAAGTCCATCAAGTCCAACCTATGTGTGTAATTATATGTCAGTATTACATTGTATATCCCTGTATGTTGCGGTGGTTCAGGTGCTTATCTAATAGTTTTTTGAAACTATCGATGCTTATTCTTGATATATAGGCATACCCCTCCCCCTTTTTTTACCCTCTCTATCCCTGCAATAAAGGGAATAACCTTGAACGGTTGCCAGCCAATCATGAGAGCTGTTGAACCAGGTTTCTGAAATTCCCACAAAATCTAAATCCTCCTCGTTCAACAGTATCTCTAGCTCACCGATCTTGTCCGCCAGGCTCCTGGCATTGATGAATATGCCACGTAGTTTAGACCGGTCGCATACTGTCCTCTTATTGGGTGTTCCGAGATTCCAAATAGGACTTGTTACTATACTTACCTCTGTTTATGTGCTTTAGTCAACCTACCACTAATGCCCCCAATACTACTCTCTGGAATATGTTTATTGCTGACTATCTCTACCTCTAGACCCCCCCCCCCCCCCTCCTTCGTCGCCTACTTTAAAAACCCCACTAACTTTTCGGCCATCTTCACTCCCAGCAGATCAGCACCCTCCTCATTTAGGTGCAGTTCATTCCTTCTATAGGACTGGTGACCGACTGAGAAGTCGGCCCAGTTCTTCAGGAACCCAAACCCTCTTTACTACACCAGCTCCTCAGCCACTTGTTTACTTCCCTAATCTCCCTATGCCTTTCTGATATGGCTCGAGGTACCGGTAGTATTCCTGAGAATACTACCTTGGAGGTCTTTCCTCAATTTAGCTCCTAAGTCCATAAAATCGTTCTTTAGGACACTCCATCTGCCTCTGACTTTGTCGTTGGTGCCAACATGCACCATGACAGCCGGGTCTTCCACAGCCCCTTCCAGAAATCAGATATGCTAAACTGCCTCAAAGACTGCTCCAAAATGTATCTAGTGGATGTTCTTTTCAGTTAATTTAGAACTGTGTGGGCTTCTCAGACCATGCAAATATCAGACTTAATGATCTACAGAAGTTGTTTGGTAACCACAAAAAGAATATCTTTGTCATTTTCTCCACTTAAAGAGTTACTACACCCTGGAGCCTGCATTCACTATGTCTGGTCTTCCACAGTACACAGAACATGGAAATGCAATTCTTTTAGTAAATATAAAATGCTAAATACCTTTTCTCATCAGCAGTATATAGCAGTCTTGTGACATCTATAAGTTCCTGGTGAAGCTTATAGGAGTTTTCATACTGCACTGAGCTGTCCTATGAGCCTGCAGGGCTCCTGACCCTCTCTCTGGACAGTGCTGATTGGCCCTGTGCTGATCACATGCACTTTCAAAAAGAAAAAAAAAACTCTCTAGCAATACACACCAAACTGAGCATGTACAGCCTGACTCCAAAGGCTCTGTCTTATCCAGACTTGCAGGATCTGTGCATTTTACACAATGCAGAGGACTATCCCATTTAGGTTTCACACTAAGGGGTATAACAAGCATGCTTTACTGCATATACAAACCAAATTTTACTGTTGTGGGCTTAGTAACACTTTAAAGTCTAACTCCATCACTCCTGTTACTTTAAATAGTTTGGCCCAAACAAACTAGTTCCTTTACAAATTGCTTTTTCTCAATGAATATAAGACTTCTTATGATTGGCTGACGTGGAAAGGTGGGCAAATAACAATCTCCACCTCAGCCATGCAAAGTGAATGAATGAGCAGCACTCAACCCAATTGGATTTTGTTCCGGCAGCAGGCGGGAAGTCCCCATACTACTGCCAGAACACAGCACTGCATATTGTATGTAGTGGATGCTTAATACAGTGTATAGAGCACTGACAGCAGGCATATGTGTTGGTAAAAGAAATTTATCGTTTGGGCCAGCTTGGTCCAAACTAACTATATAAAAAGGAAAGATGGGGTTAGGTTTTAGGCATTGAAAGGGACTTTTTCCCATTGTGCAGGCTAGAGTATAATCATATTTTTTCAATTATATTCTCCAAAAAGTAGTAAAGGAATGGCACAGGTAACAACTTTTTTGGAATTCTGGTACCAGAAATCTGCATTTCCACATTACTACTCTTCGTCCATCGGAACACTCTTTACAGCAAAAAAGAACAACAAGGCAAAGGCAAGGCACACCCTGCTCCCTAAATTCTTCAAAACGCTACAAAATGGAGTATCAACATCAGAAAATGTTTTGGCGTCCGATGAAGTGCAAAATATACAAAAATAGAAGAGATTTGTTACTCCACAAAATATGGAATTCCTGTCTTCAATCAAACCACCTACACAGCCACTGGAGGAACGGGGCCCGACTACCAACTTTTAGCTCCAGAAGAGACCTTACAGATAATCGTATCATCTCCTGAAGCAGATTTCTACATGGAGTTACCTATTGTTGGCACTAGGCCGCATACCGTGTTAAAATATAGTTGAAAGTATACTTTAGTCTATCTATTTTTACAACCAAGTCACAAGTAGACAACCACAGTAATCCAGATTATTTATTCTTTGTGTGTTATGGCAACCTACAAATATTCACAAAGTGAAAGTGTTTTATTTCTTCCTCTTAGTTAAGGAGTTATCTAAAATTCAAACACTTAAGCCAAGATAGAAAAGCTGTGCTGATAAGGGTGTCCATAAATTTTTTTCTTTATCTTGAGACTATCGCTTAGACAGTATCTTCTGCACCAGGAAGTAAGTTATCTCCATACACATTGCCATTACATTACTAGTGTTTAGTAGGTGCATAGATACGATGTCAACAACATACACCCATTCCAAAAAAAATCTTTAATAGGAGAGTCCACCAAGTATTTTTAGTTTTTTTTTTTTAGCTGTCCACACATGCATATAAATAAATTGATCCCTGCTGAACAGACAAATTTCGATCTATGTATAGGGCCAGTGGTTGTACAGAATTCTATCTACTGCTCTCCTGTACAACCAGCCTATCAGATTAATGCCGCTCTGGGATGTCTACTCGCTATCAGAACACAATATCCTCATGCCTAAGCTCTGGGGGGTGGAGTGAAATGCGTTGGGATCATGGCCTAGTCGGAGTCCAGGCTGAGGTTGCCACTCCATTCATTGCAGCAGGACATCATTGATGTGCGACTTCCAGGGGTCACCCTTCCTTCCTTGAACCTGTGCAGGAGCCAGGACAGGCTCCATCCCGTCAGCACTCTAGCAGCAGCTGCGGATGCACTGCCTACATACCCCCTTCTCTATAGAGTCTGAGCGACCCACACACTTTTCCAAGATCAGAATAGTTTAGCAGGAGTGATATTCCCTCATCCACCTAAAAGATGTGATTGGGGGGAATCGGGACACACTTTTTCATTAAACCCACTGGCTCTGTAAAGAGCCTACAAGGGAGGCAGAAGGAGGCGAAGAATGTTAGGAAAGAAGCTCTTTGGTGGACAGGAATAAAATTCAATTTTGTAGCTGGTCAAAATCATTTTGTGGACCAATTTGTTGGAAAGCAGGGAGGTCCACAGGTCCACAAACCAGCGAAGATGACCCACCTCCCCCGACCCTGGGGATAGGTGGGTCAAGTCTTCAGGTTGAGGAGGACTTGTCTGCAGGCTTGGTGGGCTTGTTAGTCCAGGACTGCATAGCACCTCCTGCGGGAGCTTTGAAGGGCTTGGTTCCCTTGGCCGAGGATACAGAGGGACGGAATTTTTTTTTTTGCGCGCAGAGAAAGAAGGGCCGCGCTTTCAGTGTGGTTCCATCCCCTTCCTGGGCTACAAAAGAAAAGGTACTCTTCCCCCGGTAAGGTTCTTGTTTATGTCATCCCGGGTAGCTCCGAAAAGTCATTCACCTTGGAATGGCATATCAGTCAGACTTTTTTGAGGTCTAGTCTCCAGGATTGGCAAGGAGACAGGAAGTGAAGGAAAAGCTCAGTAATGGGACACAGATGGTGAAAAAAATAAAAAAAGCTGACAGGTGTTCTAACCCTCCCTTACTCTATTCAAAATAAAAAAAAAAAAAGTTTTGCCCATAGTTATACTTTAAGCCTTGGTTGTGTGGCAAAAAGAAATAAATAGTTGAGTGCAAAAAGTTTGGCAAGGATGGTCTACGAGTAGCCACTGTATTTTAAAATGGTGCACAGGGCTCGGTTAAATGTACTTACGTTGGATATAAAAAGTCTACACACCCCTGTTAAAATGTCAGGTTTCTGTGATATAAAAAAAAAAAATGAGAACAAAGATAAATTATTTCAGAACTTTCTCCACCTTTCATGTGACCTATAAACTCT